>JARYHS010007333.1:0-13955 GCA_031002005.1 Vandiemenella viatica
CTTTGACGTGCTGAAGGTAGTCTTGGGTCTGCATAAGTTTCGATGTTCGAATGGCGAAATTGGCGGTTATGCTTCATCCAGCCTTGACATTCCGTGATACAGGAGTTGAGTATTTATTTGTCATTTTCTTTGCTTTGTCAGTGCCATGTTCCCGACGTCAGTACGTACTTCTTGGGGATACATGTAGTTGATCTGCCGTTATCAAGCAGCTTGCGTTAGAATTACTATATAGAGATGGGTAGGTCCGGATGGATGCAGTTCCGCGGACCCGTATCACTTGCGCTAGGGATGGATGTACACTCTTTGGCAAAAAAATTGACTGTCCGCGCCTGAGTCTAAGTCCCTTATTTCGCACAATGTGGCATCATTGCGCGTATTCAACTCAGCGCCATCTGTTATTCATTTCCTTAAGTCAAGCCTCGAACAAAGCAGGAAGACTCCGCCCGCCCATTGACGATTCTTCTTGGTAGTCCATTTATCATTCCCCACATTTCAGTAAAAAGCTATTGACCGATCTCGAAACAGGTAACGCATTTTCCTGTCCCTGCATTGACTATAATATTAGCCAAGATATCGCCGACCATACCTCAATCGGACGAAATTCGGTTCCAGCTACACTTTTCTTAAATTCTGATCGTGAAACATATCGTTAAAGTTGTAATTAACAAGATTGCAATAAAGCGCAGTAAAAATGAGGTTCAGTTATACATTTTATTCCAAATAATTAGCGTAAAATTATAACGATATTTATTTATATATTGATGTGGCTAATTAGTTGCAATAATGCAACACATAATGGGGTGTGTGGTCCGAGAAGTGGGTGTAAATGTTCAAAGATCCAGAGTTTTTAGTTCTACAAAACTATTGAAACGATTATAAAGAGATTATTTCGGATAATTGTCTAATGCCAGTTGAATGTAACTGACTTCCGAGGCAGGATAAGGTTGTTTACCCACTGCACGAGTCGTCTGTGAACATGAGCTCCGTTTGCTTGTGGCTAACCATCTAGTCTTGTAAACGCGTGGTCCTCGGTTCGAGTCAAGTTTTTCCAATTATTTTTTTGCATTTATTTTAAACAAGTCGAACCTACAACTGCGTTATTCGTAAAATATAACATCGACTCTTACCTGTTTGCGTCAGGACATAACATACTTAAGGAAAGACTCGTAACTGAGTGCTTCTTAATAAACTGCACACGTAACTATGAAAGCTTTCACAGAGGTAACACTGAAAGAAATCTTCTCGGGCTTCAACATCGTAGAAATAGTGTCGTGTGGTTACGTTAGGTGGACTATAACGAGTTCGCACCATCTTCAAGGAGACGAAAAACTAAATAATATTACTATACCAATTTCTTATTATGCGTCTGGATTTACGATTCGTCGACTTCTAAGTCATTAAAGGTGGAAAGGGAATGGAGACAAGGAATGGGAAGGAATTCGGACCATGGGTTTTGGAAGAAATAATCCCGCCATTCACACGAAGTGACTTGGAGAAACGAAGGAAAATCCAAATCTGGATAGCCGGATAGGAATTCAAACAAGCTTCCTCTCGAATGCGGAGCCATAGCGTTAACGCTCAGCCATTAGGTTCAGTTTTTCAATATCTCTCGTATTTGATCTATGATGCCGTCCATAAAATTATTTAAAAAATCTATTGAAAAGTTAAAAATCGTAAATTAAAATATATGTGCAGAAGTGAGTTCATCTGATGAGAGCGGGGATATCAAAAAAATCTCTGAAATCAGAAACGCAATTCAAATTTCATTTTCTCTCTCTCTACTCTTTTCGCCCCTCTCTCTTTTTTTTAATTTTTTTTGCTAGGGCTTTACGGCTCGGCGACAGAAAGGTCATTAGAGGCGGGATCGGATTGGGGCAAGAAACGGGCAGGAACTCGGCCATGGCCTTTTCAAGGAAGCATCCGGGCGTTCGCCTGGAGTGATCGGGGAAACCATGGAAAACCCAGATCTGGATGCCCGGACGCGGATTCAAACCCGCGCCCTCCCGAATACGAGGCCAGAACGTTAACCGTTCACGCACCACACCCGGTACTTTTTTTTAAATTTTTAGCAGCTATCAAATTCAAAGTGAATATAAGCTCCCTCTTATATGGAAGATATTGTCATATTAATCCCGATGTTTAATGAAGTAGTATTAAACCAAAAATGACGAGCAAAATTGATCGGTTTGCTAGTAACCAAATAGATAACATTTCAGTCTTTTCGTAGATATGTTAAAAAAAAAAAAAATTCAATTCACATTCTAATTGAGCAAAGACCTCAGACCGGATGCTAAAACTACAGAAATTTGCAGTCTAAATAAAATTTGGTAAAATAAGAAATTTCAATGTAGTTATGATGTAATTCTCTATAATATTTTCTCATTTTTTTTTCAAGTATGTCTTTCAGTAAAGATTAAGAGGTAGTTGGAATGAAATTATCACGCTGAGCAATAACACAGCTAATTGTTACAAAATTTTATAAACCGGCAGTACTACTCTCCGCAGCTAGAGTGTAATTCTAAAATATCATAGTAGACGGAAACGTAGTGTTTACAAAGCGTATAATACTGGTTTCCTTGTTCCTTGCCACACTGACATTCCCGCACTGAATTTCAATTTTATGCCTCAGTTTTCCTCCTACAATGTTCTGATTGAATGCCTATAAGACTTTGCAATATTTAAACTTACAAAAGAAATTGTTGCTCGTCATTCTGAGACAGACATTATAATGTAAATTATTTGGGTTGGAATAAAATATACAGTAGCTACAGTTTGAATTTTGAAAAAACCGCGCCGCAAGAGAATCAATTCTTATCACCGATCAAGAAAAACAAAGTTACTTTCATAGCGTTTGTTGATTTAGAAAAAAAAGCTGTTGGTGATGTAAGGCGGGACAAAATGTTCAAACTTTAAAAAAAAAGTCAGGTCTTACGTATCGAGATAGAAAAATATTTTATAAGTGATATAAGAAGTGGCTATAATAAAAGTAGAGAATCATGAGAGTCACCAATCAGTTGAAAAGTGTATCAGATATGGTTGCAGTTCATCCTTACTAATATTCAACTTATATGTTGTGGTGGGTGCCTTGGTGGGCAAACCACGTTACAATTATCTTTCATACCTTTATGATTAATAATTGTGGATTTTTAATTTTAATTTATATGAAGGAGTGAAAATTTATTAATTTTGCAAGAATCTCGACGTTAGTTGGAATTCAGGAAAATTGTCACAATATGACATTTATTTTCTTATCACTGGCGATTACAAGTCCGAGCGAATTTACCGTTAACATTAACACAAATTGGCAAAATCATAAAAGCAACGCTCAGAGTTACAATTAGCCGTCATGAGCAAGCAAACAACTGTATATTTACTTTTAAATATCTCAGAATCAAAATGCAAGAAATAATGACAGTTGGAACAATAAAAATACAAGTTATGATGACCTCAGACAAAGGTATCATAATACTGTGACTTTACAGTTAAACAAGAAAATCATGGGCGCCACGAATGAACAATATATCATTCGAAAATAACTAGTTCTGACAAATTATGCCGCTAGCTCAGGGGTTTTTACAATCACAAAGTGAGAACATGGACCTATCCTCTCAAAGTCGCTTACGGGTTCTGTTTCACGGAATGCACAATCACATGGCTTGGTCGTAATCAATTACCATTGTAGTTCTGCGTCTGATGTCTGTGATGAGTGTAGCGGACCCACGATATGTGAGATTATCTCACAAGTCGGCTATAGGCATCTCTGGTCTGGCAATGCGCATCATCGCATTACCGGCTGTGTTGCGGTGATAACCTTGCTCCAGCAAGGCAAGCTGCGGTTAGCGAAAGAAGTCAACTTTCCAAGTCAACCTCAGACTGGTGCGATCGAAGTTAGAATCTCAGCTCCTCGCTCTTCGGTCCACGAGGAAACTTCTTGCTCCGCCCATTTGTAGTCTCGAAGCTCACATACAACAAAAATTCCCAGGATTTTGAGTTATACGCTCATTTTGATTGGACCTTCAGGTCGGCACCTAATGTCACGTGATATCCTCGATATGTGATTTGGCCAAAGAATCCAACAGAGGTCGGACATATTCGGCTAAGTTCGCCGGGGCGAGAGAACATTCGGGTTTCGGACGGCAGGCTTTTCCCGCCAGGAGAGTGACGTCGTTGACCGCCCATCCCCAGGGAGCAGGGTGTGTGGTCTGGCAAATCCCAAATCCGCGACTTTTTGTCGCCAAGGCTCGGGAACACCAAGATTAGCTTCAAGCCTACATAGCTCAATAATTCTTGAATATTCGCTTTGCTACGATACACTGTATAAGTTCACCATTTCATTACAGTCCTCACTTGGAATCTTGCGTACTTTATAAAATTACAACAAAAATCTATTCACGTGGTCGCCCAAGATTTATGTAAATTACTCTTATATTATTACATATATAATAAAAAATGCACCTTGTAACGTGGCGACAGCGCGGCTCGTTACAATGTGGAGGAAGCTACAAAAGAAGTAAAAGAGGAATTTTAATGTGGCTTCATGAAAAAGTAGTTTCAAATATTGCCCCAGGAACCAGAGAGAACTTTTTAAAACTGTATGTATGGAGCATAGCACCTTATGGTAACGAAGCATGGACTTCAGGAATACCTGAAAGAAGGAAAATTGAAGCATTCGAAATGTGGTGCTATAGGAGGATGCCGAAAATTAAGTGGACAGTTAAACCACGAAATTAATATGTTTTGTAAATGATGGCTGACGAAAGAAGTTTGTGGAAGAATCGTACACAAAGAAGAAACAGATTCGTGGGTGGTTTTTTAATACATTTGGGATTGGTTATGTATGAAGCAGATAACGGTGGACGTGTTTTAAGAGAGGTGTTTTGAGATGAAGGGGATAGTGCAAAATAAGATGGGATGGTGGTTTATATCAAACCAATCGAGAGACTGACGACAGTAAAATAAGAGATGAAATAAGACAGAAGGTGCCGGCCGATTGAGACCTACTCCCCCGAAACACATCGATGGGGCCGACAGCTTAGCGTCCAAATCCGGCGGACGAGTCACTGTCAGAAGTTCCATACGCGCTACAGAGAGGTTTGGGATTTAAACCAGGACTTTCGTGCACCATCTGATAATTAGTAATAATGCACCGCCACCGAAACATGCCCTAGTTCTAAAAAGTTCTTCAACCACCGGAGCTCAAATCAGGTGACGCCGCGCATCATCACGGAGCTATAATGACCCGAAACGAGGAAGTTGGCTATAGAAGTGTAGCATTTAAAAATCAACCTTTCACCTCCGTCACATGCTGTTTGGTGCAGACGCGTAAATTCCAATTGAGGTAGCTGACTCAATCTCATACCACTGCGGTGCAAGACAATCTTCTTATATCTATCACCTTAGTAATATATGAATTTTATGAGCGGAACCGAATATAAAGCATCCAGCATCTTTAATTCATTTAATTTATAGCTGCTGAAAATATAAAAAAATGGAGAGAGGTTGAAAATGAGAGAGACAGATTTTTTTTTTTTTTTTTTTTAAATTGTGTTTCTGATTTCAGAGATTGTTTTGGAAACTCACCCTCTCATCAAATTATCGCACTTCTACCGACATTTTATCATTTACGATTATTAACTTTGCTTTAAGTAGATTTTTAAATAATTTTATGGATGTAATCGTAGACCAAATACGACTAGTAATGAAAAAGTGAAGCTAATGGTGTCGCATTCGGGAGGAGACGGCTTCGAATACCTCCACCTATCGAGATTTGGGTTTTCCAAAATCACTCCAGGCAAATGGTGGTATAGTTCCTTTAAAAAGCCAAGGCCGAATTTCTTCCAGTTCCTTTTCCGCAGTCCTTCCCCGCCTCTAACGACCTCGACGTTGACGAAACGTAGTGCCATAAGAAGGAAAAAAATTGAATGGGAAGGAGTCATTGTTAGTCGGGTTAATGCAAGCTGCGACCACAACAACTACTACTACTACAGCTACTGTAAAACGCTGAAAAAACTCAGAAGTTCAATTCAGAAACGAAGAAGACGAAATGTAAGCAAGGAAGCAAGCATTGCTCACGACATAGCTGGTCCACACGTTGCTTATCACACCGTCGATCTTCTGCAAAACTTTGGTTGGAAAATAATCACCCACCCATCATACAGTTGCAGACTTGGCCCACAGTGACTACCACCTTTTCCTAAGCTGCGAAAATATTTGACTGACTTAGATATTAAAGATGAAGTTCAATGCTTGCTCAAAGACATGAGGCGAGCATACATTCTTTTCCCTTTTTTGCTTATGGTTTTACGCGTTGTCGACATCGAGATCATTAGAGGCGTGAAAGGAGTTGTAGCAAGGATTTCTCCAATGGCCTTTTAAAGGAACCTTTCCAGTATTCACATAGAGTGATTTGGGGAAATCAGTGAAACCCAAATCTGGATGGCCGGACGAGGATTCGAACCCGCAACCTCCCGAATGAGAGGCCAGCGCGTCAGCGCTTATTCCACCACGCTCCATTATTTTTATAAACTGTCACTGCATCTACAATAATGCGTGTGCCGAATTGTGAAGATGGAGAAAAAATAAATGATTGCTCAATCTTTCCAAAAGAGTCGATCGTGATAAATTATTACGTGTTATTTAGTGTTATAAAGGTATTCTTCTTGGCCGAAGGAAATAGGAAGTTGGCACTTACTTCCTCTTAGACGTTGCCACATCTACTTCTTCCAGTGTTGCCACGATTTCTGACTTCTGGCAGTGCTGTGGTAATTTCCTATTCAAGGAAACGTATCTTACAGCTAGGCGGTATCAAGAGAACAGACACATTGCCTAAATAGAAATTTACTTTCCTTCCCCGTCTATCTATCATATTTTTATTTGACTGATTATTTCTGTTATAACAGTTTGATTCTTTATATAGATCATCATTAACTATTCAACTTGAAATGTTGTATCTTTATATATATATATGTTTACTTTTATTGTATAATGGACGAGGTAGGTTTACCCGTAATGCAAAATGGTTGAACGGTTAAGCATTGGCCTGCGGAGGTGAGGGTACTGGGTTCGATCCCACCTCAAGTCGAGCATTTTTACATTGACTATCCCCTTCTCACTTGTTGTAAAATACATATCATATATGTAAAAGTAAACATTATTATATTTTACATCAAATTGTTTAAAAACAAACTCCGATGAAAACATTTTTTTGATTAGTTCATAGGCCTCATTGGCGGTTAAAGGTGTGTTTGTGGAATTTAAAATATTACTCATCACATTATATTGGATGAGCAATATTTTAAATTCCACAAACACACCTTTAACCGCCAATGAGGCCTATGAACTAATCAAAAAAATGTTTTCATCGGAGTTTGTTTTTAAACAATTTGATGTAAAATATAATAATGTTTACTTTTACATATATGATATGTATTTTACAACAAGTGAGAAGGGGATAGTCAATGTAAAAATGCTCGACTTGAGGTGGGATCGAACCCAGTACCCTCACCTCCGCAGGCCAATGCTTAACCGTTCAACCATTTTGCATTACGGGTAAACCTACCTCGTCCATTATACAATAAAAGTAAACATATATATATATAAAGATACAACATTTCAAGTTGAATAGTTAATGATGATCTATATAAAGAATCAAACTGTTATAACAGAAATAATCAGTCAAATAAAAATATGATAGATAGACGGGGAAGGAAAGTAAATTTCTATTTAGGCAATGTGTCTGTTCTCTTGATACCGCCTAGCTGTAAGATACGTTTCCTTGAATAGGAAATTACCACAGCACTGCCAGAAGTCAGAAATCGTGGCAACACTGGAAGAAGTAGATGTGGCAACGTCTAAGAGGAAGTAAGTGCCAACTTCCTATTTCCTTCGGCCAAGAAGAATACCTTTATAACACTAAATAACACGTAATAATTTATCACGATCGACTCTTTTGGAAAGATTGAGCAATCATTTATTTTTTCTCCATCTTCACAATTCGGCACACGCATTATTGTAGATGCAGTGACAGTTTATAAAAATAATGGAGCGTGGTGGAATAAGCGCTGACGCGCTGGCCTCTCATTCGGGAGGTTGCGGGTTCGAATCCTCGTCCGGCCATCCAGATTTGGGTTTCACTGATTTCCCCAAATCACTCTATGTGAATACTGGAAAGGTTCCTTTAAAAGGCCATTGGAGAAATCCTTGCTACAACTCCTTTCACGCCTCTAATGATCTCGATGTCGACAACGCGTAAAACCATAAGCAAAAAAGGGAAAAGAATGTATGCTCGCCTCATGTCTTTGAGCAAGCATTGAACTTCATCTTTAATATCTAAGTCAGTCAAATATTTTCGCAGCTTAGGAAAAGGTGGTAGTCACTGTGGGCCAAGTCTGCAACTGTATGATGGGTGGGTGATTATTTTCCAACCAAAGTTTTGCAGAAGATCGACGGTGTGATAAGCAACGTGTGGACCAGCTATGTCGTGAGCAATGCTTGCTTCCTTGCTTACATTTCGTCTTCTTCGTTTCTGAATTGAACTTCTGAGTTTTTTCAGCGTTTTACAGTAGCTGTAGTAGTAGTAGTTGTTGTGGTCGCAGCTTGCATTAACCCGACTAACAATGACTCCTTCCCATTCAATTTTTTTCCTTCTTATGGCACTACGTTTCGTCAACGTCGAGGTCGTTAGAGGCGGGGAAGGACTGCGGAAAAGGAACTGGAAGAAATTCGGCCTTGGCTTTTTAAAGGAACTATACCACCATTTGCCTGGAGTGATTTTGGAAAACCCAAATCTCGATAGGTGGAGGTATTCGAAGCCGTCTCCTCCCGAATGCGACACCATTAGCTTCACTTTTTCATTACTAGTCGTATTTGGTCTACGATTACATCCATAAAATTATTTAAAAATCTACTTAAAGCAAAGTTAATAATCGTAAATGATAAAATGTCGGTAGAAGTGCGATAATTTGATGAGAGGGTGAGTTTCCAAAACAATCTCTGAAATCAGAAACACAATTAAAAAAAAAAAAAAAAATCTGTCTCTCTCTCTCATTTTCAACCTCTCTCCATTTTTTTATATTTTCAGCAGCTATAAATTAAATGAATTAAAGATGCTGGATGCTTTATATTCGGTTCCGCTCATAAAATTCATATATTACTAAGGTGATAGATATAAGAAGATTGTCTTGCACCGCAGTGGTATGAGATTGAGTCAGCTACCTCAATTGGAATTTACGCGTCTGCACCAAACAGCATGTGACGGAGGTGAAAGGTTGATTTTTAAATGCTACACTTCTATAGCCAACTTCCTCGTTTCGGGTCATTATAGCTCCGTGATGATGCGCGGCGTCACCTGATTTGAGCTCCGGTGGTTGAAGAACTTTTTAGAACTAGGGCATGTTTCGGTGGCGGTGCATTATTACTAATTATCAGATGGTGCACGAAAGTCCTGGTTTAAATCCCAAACCTCTCTGTAGCGCGTATGGAACTTCTGACAGTGACTCGTCCGCCGGATTTGGACGCTAAGCTGTCGGCCCCATCGATGTGTTTCGGGGGAGTAGGTCTCAATCGGCCGGCACCTTCTGTCTTATTTCATCTCTTATTTTACTGTCGTCAGTCTCTCGATTGGTTTGATATAAACCACCATCCCATCTTATTTTGCACTATCCCCTTCATCTCAAAACACCTCTCTTAAAACACGTCCACCGTTATCTGCTTCATACATAACCAATCCCAAATGTATTAAAAAACCACCCACGAATCTGTTTCTTCTTTGTGTACGATTCTTCCACAAACTTCTTTCGTCAGCCATCATTTACAAAACATATTAATTTCGTGGTTTAACTGTCCACTTAATTTTCGGCATCCTCCTATAGCACCACATTTCGAATGCTTCAATTTTCCTTCTTTCAGGTATTCCTGAAGTCCATGCTTCGTTACCATAAGGTGCTATGCTCCATACATACAGTTTTAAAAAGTTCTCTCTGGTTCCTGGGGCAATATTTGAAACTACTTTTTCATGAAGCCACATTAAAATTCCTCTTTTACTTCTTTTGTAGCTTCCTCCACATATAAGTTGAATATTAGTAAGGATGAACTGCAACCATATCTGATACACTTTTCAACTGATTGGTGACTCTCATGATTCTCTACTTTTATTATAGCCACTTCTTATATCACTTATAAAATATTTTTCTATCTCGATACGTAAGACCTGACTTTTTTAAAAAAGTTTGAACATTTTGTCCCGCCTTACATCACCAACAGCTTTTTTTTCTAAATCAACAAACGCTATGAAAGTAACTTTGTTTTTCTTGATCGGTGATAAGAATTGATTCTCTTGCCGCACGGTTTTTTCAAAATTCAAACTGTAGCTACTGTATATTTTATTCCAACCCAAATAATTTACATTATAATGTCTGTCTCAGAATGACGAGCAACAATTTCTTTTGTAAGTTTAAATATTGCAAAGTCTTATAGGCATTCAATCAGAACATTGTAGGAGGAAAACTGAGGCATAAAATTGAAATTCAGTGCGGGAATGTCAGTGTGGCAAGGAACAAGGAAACCAGTATTATACGCTTTGTAAACACTACGTTTCCGTCTACTATGATATTTTAGAATTACACTCTAGCTGCGGAGAGTAGTACTGCCGATTTATAAAATTTTGTAACAATTAGCTGTGTTATTGCTCAGCGTGATAATTTCATTCCAACTACCTCTTAATCTTTACTGAAAGACATACTTGAAAAAAAATGAGAAAATATTATAGAGAATTACATCATAACTACATTGAAATTTCTTATTTTACCAAATTTTATTTAGACTGCAAATTTCTGTAGTTTTAGCATCCGGTCTGAGGTCTTTGCTCAATTAGAATGTGAATTGAATTTTTTTTTTTTTAACATTTCTACGAAAAGACTGAAATGTTATCTATTTGGTTACTAGCAAACCGATCAATTTTGCTCGTCATTTTTGGTTTAATACTACTTCATTAAACAACGGGATTAATATGACAATATCTTCCATATAAGAGGGAGCTTATATTCACTTTGAATTTGATAGCTGCTAAAAATTAAAAAAAAGTACCGGGTGTGGTGCGTGAACGGTTAACGTTCTGGCCTCGTATTCGGGAGGGCGCGGGTTTGAATCCGCGTCCGGGCATCCAGATCTGGGTTTTCCATGGTTTCCCCAAGTCACTCCAGGCGAACGCCCGGATGCTTCCTTGAAAAGGCCATGGCCGAGTTCCTGCCCGTTTCTTGCCCCAATCCGATCCCGCCTCTAATGACCTTTCTGTCGCCGAGCCGTAAAGCCCTAGCAAAAAAAATTAAAAAAAGAGAGAGGGGCGAAAAGAGTAGAGAGAGAGAAAATGAAATTTGAATTGCGTTTCTGATTTCAGAGATTTTTTTGATATCCCCGCTCTCATCAGATGAACTCACTTCTGCACATATATTTTAATTTACGATTTTTAACTTTTCAATAGATTTTTTAAATAATTTTATGGACGGCATCATAGATCAAATACGAAAGATATTGAAAAACTGAACCTAATGGCTGAGCGTTAACGCTATGGCTCCGCATTCGAGAGGAAGCTTGTTTGAATTCCTATCCGGCTATCCAGATTTGGATTTTCCTTCGTTTCTCCAAGTCACTTCGTGTGAATGGCGGGATTATTTCTTCCAAAACCCATGGTCCGAATTCCTTCCCATTCCTTGTCTCCATTCCCTTTCCACCTTTAATGACTTAGAAGTCGACGAATCGTAAATCCAGACGCATAATAAGAAATTGGTATAGTAATATTATTTAGTTTTTCGTCTCCTTGAAGATGGTGCGAACTCGTTATAGTCCACCTAACGTAACCACACGACACTATTTCTACGATGTTGAAGCCCGAGAAGATTTCTTTCAGTGTTACCTCTGTGAAAGCTTTCATAGTTACGTGTGCAGTTTATTAAGAAGCACTCAGTTACGAGTCTTTCCTTAAGTATGTTATGTCCTGACGCAAGCAGGTAAGAGTCGATGTTATATTTTACGCATAACGCAGTTGTAGGTTCGACTTGTTTAAAATAAATGCAAAAAAATAATTGGAAAAACTAGACTCGAACCGAGGACCACGCGTTTACAAGACTAGATGGTTAGCCACAAGCAAACGGAGCTCATGTTCACAGACGACTCGTGCAGTGGGTAAACAACCTTATCCTGCCTCGGAAGTCAGTTACATTCAACTGGCATTAGACAATTATCCGAAATAATCTCTTTATAATCGTTTCAATAGTTTTGTAGAACTAAAAACTCTGGATCTTTGAACATTTACACCCACTTCTCGGACCACACACCCCATTATGTGTTGCATTATTGCAACTAATTAGCCACATCAATATATAAATAAATATCGTTATAATTTTACGCTAATTATTTGGAATAAAATGTATAACTGAACCTCATTTTTACTGCGCTTTATTGCAATCTTGTTAATTACAACTTTAACGATATGTTTCACGATCAGAATTTAAGAAAAGTGTAGCTGGAACCGAATTTCGTCCGATTGAGGTATGGTCGGCGATATCTTGGCTAATATTATAGTCAATGCAGGGACAGGAAAATGCGTTACCTGTTTCGAGATCGGTCAATAGCTTTTTACTGAAATGTGGGGAATGATAAATGGACTACCAAGAAGAATCGTCAATGGGCGGGCGGAGTCTTCCTGCTTTGTTCGAGGCATTGACTTAAGGAAATGAATAACAGATGGCGCTGAGTTGAATACGCGCAATGATGCCACATTGTGCGAAATAAGGGACTTAGACTCAGGCGCGGACAGTCAATTTTTTTGCCAAAGAGTGTACATCCGAGCGCTTGTCGGATCTGCTTCCAGCCGGACCTGTAACAGCGCCACAGTTCTCGCGTGGCCGGAGGTTGAACCACGACCGGACCTGCAACCGCGGAGCTGGAACTGTGAGCCGGACCTGGAGCTGTTCGTACTTCTCACGCAATTTTTAATTACAGTTCCGATTTGAAATTTATGTTCTGAAGAGTTTAATGTCACTTACTGTGCGACTGGATTACAGTTCAGTTTAAAGATAAGATTATAACTGATAAATTGTTTCCTAATCACTTACTACTAGTAGATAATTACAGTAACCATTAAATGTACCGTATATGGGTAGTTAAAACTCGGTAATACTTCTTTATTTAACTGGTTCTGGTGTATTTTTTATGGTATGCTTTTAAGTTCAGGAATACTTTATGTGCTAAATAAGAATGAACTGATAATGTAACTTGTAATTTTAATTCATTGCAGACTTATTAAACTTTTAACTATCGGGCGATCCCTGGGCAACGGTATAATGCCGGCCAAACCTTTCACACCAGAAACATCAATTTTTGATGTTTTTGACACGAGAATAATAATAACTTTTAACTTGCAGTTTGATTATTATTCCGTTCTACAGTTTTTAACTCATTCAATTGTGATGATGGGTAGCCTTAAACGAGAAATGAGATGGTGCATTAACAGCTCTTTATAAATAAAAAAACGGTTATAATGAAGATCGGTCTCTTTTACGAGGGTTTCGTGTGATTATGTAGCATAATTCCGAGCGACTCTGCTGGCCTCTTTTAGCGCAATATTTTATAATCCGATATGGAAAAAAATACACATCCAGCCGTTTCTAGAACGTCTAACAATGGCTCAAACAATCGGTTATTTACGAACAATTTAAATTTACGTAAAAATATTTGCAACTATATCGGAAATAATCTCAAATGTAATTGCACTGAATAAAATAAACATTTTCAAAGCTCAGAAACCACATTACAGTAGCTGGCACAACGTAACATGTTGTTGCGGTTTCGTGGGTCGTCCACCCACATCAGCTACCACAATGTTTTACTTTCAATCTCGCTCACTGAAATATAATATACATGGTCTAAATTCTTACCGCAAGTTCCTTCTAAAGATACAG
>JARYHS010007334.1:0-25018 GCA_031002005.1 Vandiemenella viatica
AAAGAATAGTAGTTTGGCCAAACACATTACTGAACATAGAAATTGCTTCACTGTTAAAGTCAATCATATTGTAAATAGGTGATATAATGTGCAAATAAAAGCAAGTACGTAATATGATATCAACAATTACAAACCCAAAAGACTGAATTTTTTTTTTCAAACTGCAGATGCATACAGGTCAATAGAATGTACATCAGAACTACCTAGAATGCCTACATCGGGACAGGTTGCTGTGTTACTTTCTATATTGATATGAAAGAACACACAACCCCCAAATGAAGCTTATTTTGAAAAAGTTAGGAACATAGCCATGATATTGTGTAGTGTTTTAACCAGTCTGTAAAGCTTTCATATTTTGAAACATTTGCGACCACTAGGATACTCGTAATGGGAATTTTCTCAGCAGCATTTCACAGGAACAACCACATTTAGTAATATAAAATAACTGCAGATGTATATTATGACAGAAATGTAATTTTCCTTCCAAACATACCTGCATCCTATGCAGTCCTAGAGGATATGGCATTGAAGTGGGTACTTCTTCAGAGCTGCCATACATTTGTTGCTCATTTCTTGAAGATGTTTGAACTTCTGCAATTGTGAATGGAAACAAATATTTTAGAATTTGGTTTTAAAGAAATAGGTTGAATTAAATTTGCTCCCAAGTGAAGACTAACATTAAACTGATTACATAATTAAGTATACATTGAAAGTGTACACAAAATCAGGTTTACTACTACACAACTCTCACACCGTTAAGATAACACAAGATTTATTTTATTTAGGCTATGTAAATATGGCATTAAAAATTATGAACTCACCCAACTGGAATTATGCCACCACTATAACTCCTAATTTCCTATTCAAAATTGAAGTGGTGTATTGCATCAATTACTGATAAGTAGGTCACATGTTACATTATATTAGATAAAATCTGGCAGTTGGACGACAAATATTTCAATGCTAATAATGTTATCTCACTCCTAATCGATGTGTTTTTTTTTTTTTTTTTTTTTTTTTTTTTTTTTTTTTTTTTTTTTTTTTTTTTTTACTTATGGCTTTAGGCCTAGTCGGTGTCAAGATCATTAGAGGCAGGATAGGTGTGAGGACTAGGAATGGTAATGGGAAGGAATATGGCGATGACCTTTTGAAGGAAGCATCCTGTCATTCATCTGGAGTAATTTGGAGAAACCATGGAAAACCCAAAACTGGATGCCTGGATGGGGGTTCGAGCCCAGCATTACCGCTCATCCATCATGCACCATGTTTTATTAGTTTAAGGATAACCCATAGGAAGAAAGTTCTTATTAACTGTTAAATGTGGACAAGGTCACTTCACAAGTGCTCTATTTGTTCTTCTTAGGTAATTCTTTCAAGACATTTAAAACTGGCTGACAGTTGTTAAATTAATTCCTACGATTTTCTTAGATGAACACATTACCAGTTAAAAGATAGAAGCACATACCAGTAACATTCTTTCATTGAAATAAGGTAATAACCAGGAACATTAATTTCTATAATGCACCAATCACAATATGCCAACTTGGGTGCATGCATTAAATCCTCGACTGGGTAGGTTTAATGAATCCAAGCTCAAACCTCATGTTTTTATTACCAGTTGTCTTGATTACGGTTTTTAGGCGAGTTTTCAAGTCTATCTATGTGAATACTAGTAAGGTCTTATATTTCTACATCTATAAATAATGAAGGAAATGGAAATTAACCCACCACATACCAAAGTTGACGGCTGTGATCAGAGGAAACACTTAAAACAATTAGGCGGACAAACAATTACATAATTTTCAGCAACTGCATTCTTCAGTGGTAGATAAACGGGCCATTAGGCTCCGTATGTGTGCACACACAGAACATCACCCAATGACTAGCTAGGTAGTGGGGGGAAGGATGGGGAAACGGCTAAGGAGTAAACTATCGATATACCGACAATGTCTGAGGTAATATATTGCAGGTGATGGTAAAATGAACATATGTAGCAAGGGTACCTAGTACTGGCGTGTAATGTTAAATCCAGTATATATATATATATATATATATATATATATATATATATATATAGTGCAGTGGCAGCAAATTAGTTGGTATATGACACGAGTAGTTGAACACATGGCATGTCCAATAATGGGGAAAGGTTCCCCTGTGGTAGGAGTGGAATATGTAATGTTGGGTGGAAGCATGCTGCAGGTTTTTCAGCGAAGTCTACTGCAATGAAAAGATCCATATGGTGCTTTTGGAGAGTCTGACGGAGGGTATTTGTGGACTAAGATGTACTTAGGATTGGGTGGTCTGCTAAAACATGCACGGGGGACACAGGGTATAATTTTGGGTAGGAGAATATGCATTTCTGGAAAGGAGCGAAGAAAGTCATACCCCTGTCACAAGATATAGTTGATGGACTCGAGGCCAGGAGAGAACTGGGTGACAAAGGCAGGGCTTTTGGTTTTTGTAGGAGATAAGTGAAGTGGTTACGTGGAGGGTGAGTGATCGCACGGGAGATCTGTTTATGTACAAGATCCATGGGGTAACACGGGAAATAACGGCTTGGGATAGGTTCTGTGAGTATTGATGGAGGGAATGAGCATCAGAACAAATGCGACTTCCACGGATGGCAAGACTGTATGGAGGAAATGTTTGGTATGGAATGGATGGCAACTATCAAAGTGTAGATATTGCTGTAAGTTAGTATGTTTGATGTGGACTGAGGTATGAAGGACACCAGGCCTGAGCGTGATTCATGTCTACATTGAGGAATGTGACGACTGAGTAGGAGTAGGTCCAGGTGAAATTGATTAATTTCTCCATTCCCTTAACAATAGCAACAACTCAACTCCTTTCATTTCTCCATTCCTTTAACAATAGAAACAACTCAACTCTTTTCATTTCTCCATTCCTTTAACAATAGTAACAACTCAACTCCTTGAATTTCTCCATTCCCTTAACAATAGCAACAACTCCATCAATTTCACCTGGACCTACTCCTACTCACACGCCAAATTCCTCGATGTTGACATCACACTCGGGCATGACGTCCTTCATACCTCAATCCACATCAAACCTACTAATTTACAGCAATATCTACACTTTGATAGTTGCCATCCATTCCATACCAAACGTTCCCTCCATACAGTCTTGCCATCTGTGGAAGTCGCATTTGTTCCGATTCTCATTCCCTCCATCAATACTCACAGAACCTATCCCAAGCCCTTATCTCCCGGTGTTACCCCACAGATCTTGTACATAAACAGATCTCCCGTGCGATCACTCACCCTCTCACTTATCTCCTACAAAACCCAACCATAGCCCAGTTCTCTCCTGGCCTTGAGTCCATCAACTATATCTTGTGACAGGGGTATGACTTTCTTCATTCCTTTCCAGAAATGCATACTACTCTCCTACACAAAATTCTACCCAGTGTTCCGCTTGCATGATTAAGCAGACCACCCAATCCTAAGTACATCTTAGTCCACAAATACCCTCCGTCAGACTCTCCTAAAGCACCATATGGATCTTTTCATTGCAGTAGACCTCGCTGTAAAACCTGCAGCATGCTTCCACCCAACACTACATATTCCAATCCTACCACAGGGGAACCTTTCCCAATTATTGGACATGCCACGTGCTCAACTACTCATGTCATATACCAACTAACTTGCCGCTACTGCACTAGCTCCTACATAGGCCTCACCACACAGCAGTTGTTGTTGTTGTTGTTGTTGTTAGGGCTTTAGGGCGCGTCAACATCTAGGTTATTAGCGCCCTAACTAAACCACACAGCAACTCTCAGTTAGAATGAATGGCCACAGACAAACAGTCCACACCCACAACTTGTACCTTCCAGTACCATAACATGCCAATAGCCATGATTCCAACAATCTCAATGACTGTTTCACTGTGAGAGCAGTCAGAGTTTTCCCAGACAGCACCACTGCAGCAGAACTCCGGAGATGGGAACTAGTGTACCAGAATAGCCTGGATACCAGACACCCACCTAGCCTAACCACTGTTAAAATCCAACCACTTAACCCATCACACACACAAAATATATATATATATATATATATATATATATTTAACTAGATTTAACCTTTCGCGTCAGTACTAGGTACCCTTGCTACATATGTTAATTTTACCATTTCAGCACATTATCTCAGACATTGCCAATATGTCGATAGTCTACTCCTTAGCCGTTTCCCCATCCTTCCTCCCACTACCTAGCTAGTCACTGGGTGACTTTCTGTGTGTGCATACATATGCAGCCTAATGGCCCGTTTATCTACCACTGAAGAAGGCAGTTGCCGAAAATTATGTAATTGTTTGTCCGCCTATGTGTTTTAAGTGTTTTCTCTCATCACAGCCGTCAACTTTGGTGGGTTAATTTCCCTTTCCTTCATTATTTGTACTGCCTAGAAGCCGCTTCTATTTTCCTTAGTTTCAGACATCACACAATTCACAATATCTCAGAATGTAAGTACCATTTTTCAAAGACAGAAGAAGACTCGCATTTACTCCCTGCACCCAGCTTCAGGCTCTTACAGCAGGCAAGAGGTAAACAGTTTTTACAAGTCTTTAGGTAAAGCACACTCGGATGTAACAGACCAATTTTAGAACTGGTAAAATTGTTGTAACTGTATGAAGCGGCAGGTGTTTGCCGGTCATCACTCCGAGTGAAGTATGTAGGGCAAAGCATAGTCAGCGTCGAGTGACATGTGACTGGCCAGTGGCACATGCAGTAACATGAAATATGTTCTGGAACTTGTATAGAATCTTGAGGTTGTTTCCCGACCAGCTCACGCTATACTAAAACTTGATCGACTCTCAAGTCACATAGAAAAGTATTCTAGAACAGGGATAAAACTCTTTGGTCATTGCCTAGCATGTAAGGTCTTTGTACGGAATCACACGGTGAAATGTGACAGGCAGATATAAGAGACTGGGCTAAGGCCGTCGGCAGAGGTCAGTCACAACATTGGGATAGGCTGACACCATGCCAGTCTGAACATCGAACCGGTGAATCGAGCAGCCAGCCCAGCCCATCCTCAACACAAAACTAGTAATTCTAAGTGCTGAATAATCTGTTGATGATGAATTGCGCTACAGACGTTCGCTGCTGGGGAACTGTTGATGCTGTATTAAGTGATGTCTGTTTATAATAAATTATTCAAGCAGTGAAGACTTTGTACATTTATGAACTCTCCCATCTCCATGGCAAGTAACTTGGAATATAGAGTATTAGGCTACTGACTACGCACGAAATATCCAGACTGACTGTGGAGTCTGCGGACCAGTTGCAAGGAGCAATCATCTACGTAGTAAGTCTACCTTCTAGCTACCCTCTTGGCCTATTACCACTAGCCATTGCTGACAGACAGCTAGCACCACAAATGAGCTGTTATATGAAGGAGCAATAGGAATGCAGCAGGAGAAAGAAGAATCAAACTAAGAACTCAAGAAATCTATTCTTCAAACAAGGCTACAGTTATGAAAAGAATTTAAATAACCAATGACAAGCAGCTGTAAATGTGGAGTATAAGATTTTTCTTCATAGATGTGAAGGGTTGAATGTCAAATTCTTCAGATTCAGCTATGTTCAATATTTTAAAACAAGTATTATACATGGTCCAAAGCCATTTACTAAAATCAAGATATAATGGTCAATTTTCAATAAAAATTTTCAGTTTTATACTTCAAACCAAAATTAATTCAAGTCCCATGTTTCCAAGGTAAAAAGTAAAGTACAAAAGGTAATAAAAGCAAGCTTCTCTTCAGTAATACAACAGTGTGATCTGGACAGGATATCTAGTTGGGTTCGTAAAATGCAAAGAAGAGTCTGCTTATTAGATAAGCAGATAAAAAACTAATGGTTGATTATGATTATAAGATGGGGAAAGAATTGCTTGTTGAAGACTTGAAATGTAAATACCTTGGCACAACATTCGATAACAAGTCAACTGGGCAGGACACTTTGGACAGGTAGTAGGAAAAGGTTTCAAAATCCTTCACTTGTTAGAGCGAGTGATGAGGGAATGTACCAGAGAAGTAAAGGAAATGGGTTACAAAACTTTTCTAAGACCATTTCTTGAATACGGTGGTATAGTATGGGACCCACATTTTGGTTATCAAATACAGGAGTTGGAGGATGTGCAAAGAAGGGTTGCTAGATTTGTTTCTTGAAAATACCGCAGAACACAATCAGTAACCAAGCTGGAATGGGATTCATTGGAAGACAGAAGGAGGGCGAAGAATGTCATGGGAGTGTATAAAGTGTATATTGATGATGCATGGAAAGATATTGGTTTAAGAATTAAAAGTAATGCATGGAAGTGAAAAGATGGCACTTGATTTTAGGCACAATGGTATGGAAAGATTTTCTCTCGTAGGTAATGGGGTCAGGGAATTGAATAAGTTACCAAGAGAACTGATGAATAAGTTACCAACAGAAAGCGTTATAAAAAAACATTCTGTTTACAGGACATTTATTTGTCATTACACTAAATAATTATGCACTAATCTAAAAACAAAAAGATTATAACTTTTCAAGCAACCATAAACAAATTTCAATAGTGAACTGTACAACAAAGCAAGAAAGTAAATCTACAATCATGGCTTGTTATAAAATATAAACCTGGAAACTATCGAATAGAGGAGTAATCCATTCTTTAATATGGGTCTTCTTACAAATGACTGATATAGATTTAGTAGCTGGTATCTGCCAAGAAATCCAGAAGTATTTTTACACAACAATGAAGCTTTTTGGGAGTATGTTTTTTTTTGGGGGGGGGGGGAGGGGGGAGGGGGGGCTTATAGCTTTACACCTCATCGACGTTTAGGTCATTAAAGGCAGGAAGAGGATTGGGGGCAAGGAACTGGAAGGAATTTTGCCATTGCCTTTCAAAGGAAATATTCAAGCATTTTCCTGGAGTGATTTCAGGAGATCATGGATAACCCAAATCCAAACTCATGTCTTCCCAAATGTGAGGCCAGAACATTATTCCTCACCTACCACCCTTGGTGAGAGTTTCCAGTCTCAGGATGCATCTGCCAGATGCAGAGTCCTCTCCAGCATCTTCAATTGGCTCCACTGTATTGCACACTCTTTACTATTCGCTTAATCCACCAGTCCTGTTCTCTTCCTTGAGGCCTCTTTCCTTCCAGTTTCAAATTATACATTCTCTCTGGCAACCTTTTACCAGTCACCCTCTACATGTATTCATTGCAATTGGAGTCTTGACCTTTCAATTATATTCTGCCAAGGTTCTGCTGTAACTGCATTCCTCACGTGCTCATTCTGCAACTTATCCAGTCTCAATGGACCAATCCTACTCCTCCAAGTTTTAATTTCTGTGGCCTCAATTCTACTAATATATCTTTCTTTCCTCACCCATATCTCAAAAACATATGTTAGGGAGCGTACACAAACTACGTGGTCTGGGGGGGGGGGGGGGGTTGGCTAAAAGGCTACGTGGGGGGAGGGGGGTTCCGATCCAGGCATCGTAGCTTTCCTTTCATAACATTTTTCAAAGTTAAAATGAGGAACAGAACACACAACAGCATGTGAATATTTATTTCCCTCATTTAATTATCTCCGTATGTAATTTACAATAGTCTGACAATAGAAAATACAAAATGTCTTCTGGAATCAAAAGAAAAAAAAGCTATGTGTGTGTGTGTGGGGGGGGGGGGGGGGTGTTAGACGCAAAAGCCACGTAGGGCTACGTGGAGGGGAGGGGGGGGGTTCACAGGAGGCCAAAATGGAGCTACCTGGTTTATGCACGCTCCCTTAGTATTGGCAAAAAGTAAATCCTGTAAATAATCCTTTTGCACTTCTATGTAAACTCCGTGCTCCAAATTACCACACAGAAATTAAAAAAATCTACCAGCATACTGACCCTGCCAAATGAAAGGATTATGAAGTATAAAGAAAGTACAAAAGTTTTATAACTGCAGCTCAGTGTTAATTCTAGTTGAAGGAACTGTTTTCTTGAGGTTTTAATTATGGTAGTCAGTCTCAACAACAATTCTGCTATTGTTCAATTTGTTAACACAGGAATTTTCAATAACAGTTTATGGATGATATGAACATATTGAGGAAAATAGCATTCACCCTCCGATACCTACTTTCACACTACAGTTATGAAAGGAAAGGTTCAGTACCTGCTGACAGTAAGGAAAACCAGATGGTAGTATCAAGAAGTGTAAAATGTGGGAGCACTGGATGGGTGACATACATTTATTTTAAATAAGAATACTCACAAGAAGATATTAGTTTATCATGTTGTAGCGGGAATGGCTCCCTACCATAATTTAAAAGAACTTTTTAAAATGCCTGTTCAGAGCATATATGGCAACGCTACAATCTCACATCAAATGCAATTTATACCAAATAAGGGGGGGGGGGGGAAGATTTAAATATTTTAATACTACACCATTCATGCACAACAGTTCATAAGAAATGTGGAAGAGTTTAACATCTACGAACAGTTTTCATTGACATCATTAAATCAACACAAAATTTTGATGGGCTTATTAAAGTCACACTACTGAACAAACACAAATGTGATCACTAAATCTTACCAATGCTCTTTGACTGTGGGGGTGCAGGATTCACTGGGTGGGTAACCACGCTAAATCGGCCCTTCCTCTGAGCACTTACTCCTGCTGCTGGTACTTCCTTCATGAGTGGTGGTGCTACAACAAGGAAATGATATAAAGAGAGTGTGATATGTGTGTGTCAAACATGATTTTTTGACAGTGTGTGTGTGTACGAGAAGAAAAGGAAAAAGGAGGGGGGGGGCGATAGGATAGCCTTACTTAAGAACACAGTTTACAGGACAGAAATTATCAGGAGAATCAATTTATCAACAATGGGTATCTCAAAATAACTTCTTACAAAAAAAGTGGGTAATGCTAACTATAACAACAAATATTCTCATTTATCTGAAGATTTGTTGATAATGTAAAAACCATAATTATCACCAACAGAAATAAGGGGTTCACCACAGTGCACCACTAACAAAATAATACAAAAGTTAAGTTCCTGAGTCAACTTTTAAAGATCCAATGGAGAAATAAGAAGGACTAAATCTTCATTATTTACATTATTAACATGAAAAAAATATTTAATGTGAGAAAACATTAGGAGTGTTGAATGATTAAAATATATCAACTAAAATACTAATAAATCATGGCTTACCAGGCTGATGACTTGTTGATGGCATGTATAATACTGATGCATCACTTAAGTAACTACTTCCTTCCGGGCTTATTTTTGGCTGTCTCTTCTCATTTTCATTATTTTCTATTCTCAGCATTGTGTAATGTCCATTAGGGTGAGGTCTTGGATTGTCCTCTTCACTTGTGTCTGCAATCTTCTTTTCAGTAATACCAGCTTCATCAGGAGTAGTATTGACACTTGTTGTCCTGTCTATTTGTGACACAGATCCAACAGAAGGTGGGGCATAAGAAACAGGAACTAATGGTGTGCCTGCAGGATGATTAGATGCCATAACGTGCAATGTACCTACTGCCTGATTTCCTGGTCCCTGAGCAGTGAGAGCCTGCAAAGCCTGTAATAAAAAAGATACTTTTAACCATAACTATCAATAAATTTATAAAAATCATGTGTACTGCAACTTGTTACCAGATTAAATTACACAATGTCACATATCCAATACAACACTTAACTATGTCAATTTAATTAATACAATTTGTAATGCTCAATGTAAGTAGCATTAGAAACAGGATCGGATCTACATCTTTCCTTGAAGTCAGCAAGGATTGTTATGATTATTCAAATACATAACACATCTAAATCCACTTTCATGCAATTATTTAACAGATATAATCACTTCTTTTTAATTTTTCAGAAACAGTGATGGTATCCGCATTTTTTCAAGGAAGGATGGAATACAATCGGAAAAAATGATCATAAAATTGTATTACTATGTGACCCTCATGTAACTACTGTTCCATAACTGAGGAAAAATATTAAAATAATTGAATCTAAAAAGACAAATTACATAATGATTCAATAATCTTTAGTCTTTAAAAAGATATTAACACTAACTGAAAACTAATTAGTACAAAAATTTTGGAATATGAAGGCAAAACAAATGAAATTCCTTTCATGTACTGTGACAGTATAATCAAAAGTTAGATATGAAGTGGACATTCAAAGATGATATTAACAGCACTTCAATTACAAGCAAGAATAATTTAAAAAAAAAAAAAAAATTTGTAGGTGTAAACCTAAACATGGAAAAAAAAGTCAATATTTAATGGGAGAAAAATGTTAATACTATTAGAGATTAAGTATACACTTCTTTAAAGAATATCAATGTGTACAGAGAGAGAGGGGGTTATCAATTAAGAATGGCACAAAACCTGAAATTAGATAAAAACCTAAATCGATTAGAACAAGTATTTATCCAAAAAAGGGAAATGATATTACAACACTGTCTTGTATATAAAGATTATTTATTTTCCAAAAGAGAACAAGAGGAGAAAAAGAGAGGGGGTCAGGCAAAGTTAGCTTCCAAACCAAATATAAATCAACCCAATAGTCACAATTTGACCGGGTAAAGCTGTTTATCTTATCCACCAGTATCTGATTTTGTATAAACAGTAATTAAAATTATTACAACAAATGTATTTGAAATATATTTATATAATAAATATATTGCTCATTAGTTTCACAGCAGTTTCTCATACAAGACATTTGTGAGAAACTGAGACAGCCGAGTGAACTAATTTTTTAAATTGATCTTTATCCTAAGGAACCTAAATTAGTTGCATTGCCTAAACAATAGAAAATAGTTTAAACGGTTCAAAAACTGACATCCATATTGATAGGAAATGCACGTCTTATGTATGTAACACAAGCAAGTGTTTACAAGGAACAGTAATGCTGTAAATAATTAGGATTGTATCCCAAATTACTAGCAGAATGCAAAGGATTTGACATGACTGTTGAAGTATTTTTTCTGTATATGAAAAGCATGTATCACAAATGAACAAATATTTTGTTATAAACAAAAACTTTATAATCATTACAGTTATTCGCAGTAGTATCATCACCAATTGTAGTAATGGTAGACACAACAATAGGGGCAACATTATGAGATGAAGCGGGAATAGTACTAACATACTTTACCCGCATTTAAGTTATTTACGAGAAAATGGAATTTACAAAACAAGCTGCATCAACAGCTTTATATGTCTATATATGGCGAATCTTCCAAATGCTTTATTAAAATCTCAATAGCTTGACAGTTAAAAATAAAATAAATACAATTCAGACATTAGATTTAAAAAACTTCCAACAGCTTGAATCATGAAATATATGCAATGAACACCATCACACATTAAATTAATTCAGTCATATAGCGCATTTTCAGACAACAGAAAAAACTTTTGTAAAAAACAGTTTTTAAATTGTTAATTCTGGACCACTCATTTTTCAACTAAAAAAATATTTTAATCGTTACAAAACAAAAAAAAGTCAGAAATTTAGACACCCTCCAAATTGTGCAATGATACAAATTTCGTTATTAAGCATGGTAACTGCCATATAAATCATCTTCTAATAATCAAGGATGATTATAACCAAATTAAAAAAATTCTGATCAAACGCCACAATACAGTGCAGAAAATAAGTACAATATAATTGTCAAACAAAAACAGTCTTGGAATTTTATGGAACTATCTTACCACTGTAACTCATGCCTTACAATCGCATCACTGAATAATTTCAAGTAACGTTTTCAGTTTTAGTACAGCTTTTTTTATTTTTTTTTTAAATTTAAATGCACAGACGATAAACATTACATAAGCCATAGAAGGAAAGAAGGTAATGGTTGTGGAGGTGGCAATGAGGTACAGGAATAATGTCTGAGAGATCGATGGACGAATAATCAGAACTGTAAATTATTACCTGGCTGCATGTAGGTGTCTGGGTAGCATATTGAGTCGATAAACCCCTTGGAGGAGCAGTATGGATTTTCGCCAGTTCCTAAAATAGTGCAGACACTTCCAAATTATTTGACACACATACACAAAAAAGATATAAAGTTCGATGAACCTCTCCGTGAATTGGATGAAAGGAAAGTACTCATTTATACTTTGCACAGAATAAAGTCTTGTCAGTCCAGCTGAATGTTAATTTATACTATTAACACTTGTAAATGAAGAGAAGTAGGCTGCGTAAGAAAACTTCAATACCCTGTTTACTTAAAACATTGTTTCTTTCTAAGTGTGTGTGTGTGTGTGTGTGTGTGTGTGTGTGTGTGTGATTTAAAGTTTTTTAAATTTATTTACCTTTAATTACTACGAAAGAGGAATTGCATTTCTCAAAAAAAAAAGAATATTTTACTTCAGAAACAAAATATTCACACTGAATGAATCAGTTGTTTTTCCATGAATAATGATTCCATCATGGCACTACCCGTTTCTTTCAATTACTGAAGTAAACAAAGACCTCTTTCAACATACAATATTCAGCTTCTAAAACAGTTGAGTATTGACAGCACTAACTATTAAGCAAATGAATGTACAAATAAATGTAATCAGTAATTGAGAGTAGTAACTCCATAAAAATTTAACTAATCTGATTGAATCAATCTATGCTGTCAAACAATTTTTGAATTTCCATTATGTTAAATATTTTATGGAGGTAATTAAAGCAATTAACAGATTCTGAAAGAAGCCTTCTTATCACTCATAAAAATGACAATAATATTATCTAAGCATGCAATAAAAAGTAAATTACAATATCATATAGTTAAAAGAAAGAGATTGCTAAAAATACTACTATAATTTCTGAGAGAACTGCTGTTTTTAGTTAACTAAGCATTAATAAAAACTTTATTCCTGGAATTATAAACTGAATATATTTTTAAAGGTGTTTATTTTCTAATGCTTTAATGCTATCATAATCTGAATGTGCTAATCCCCATTCCTAAATAATGGTACATTTAGCAATCATATATTGACAATAACGAAGAGGGATGAATATAATATCACTAAATGAGGCACAATCAGATCACCATCTAACCACTCGAGTTGAAACCACGGATTGGAAGTGATACGTTTATGCAGTGTGTGTCCTTTATGGCTCAAAATTAATGATTTCCAAGGATTTTAAGTTTTTTAAATAATTACAGGAATATGGATAAGCACTAAAAAAAAGTCCATAGTGACTGTATTATAATATAATTGTAATTCACTGAATGGTCTGAACACTGTGCCATACACTGGAGGCCAGGAATACTCTGGTGTGTGACATTATTATATGGAAATGGAAAACAAAATAAACCTCTGAATGAAACAAAATGATGATGATAAAGGATCAAAGGGCTGACAATAGAAGAAAATGCTTGGAGCTAAGGTATATGAACAATGATACACTTATGTTTGTAGCATATGAGAAAATCACAGAATTAATTTCAGAGACCTCTATTATGTATTAATTATTATTTAAACTCAGCAATTACTATTGATTCATATTTTATAGATATTAAATTTAATATTTCCTAGTTATAGCTTTATATTAATTTTTATATCCTCCCACGTTAATTACTTTGGTGATGTTGCCCCACTTACAATCATAATATTTATCCAGAATTATCCATTCAGTACTTTCTTGCTTCCATCCATCTTCACCAGAGCCAACCACGCCACGCTATGCTACCTGGGTACTCCATTCACTAAACGGGTGTTGGTATGATCACATCATACCACCTAAAGTCTCTTATCTACTTGCAAGAATAAGGTTCAGAACCGAAGTATCATGTTATATGTATTCATTGTTCACAGCTGCCATCTCTTACATTAGGAATTCCATATCCTTGCTTAATTTAATTATTATTTGTGAATTAACCCTATCAGATCATGCAAACTCTCGATTCTCATCACGACCTGTAATTAATAATTTATTCAGTTTTTCCACTTGGTAGTTAGAACCAAGGACTGTCAGTTTCTGAAGCAATGGGGGAAGCTTAAGTATTGCCATCTGTCTGCGATTCATGTAACTTATGTTCTCCATGGTAAGTGACATTTTTTTAATTGAAATGTGCAGTTTGCGAAGTGGAGATTGGAGACCGTCCCAGCAGAAAATTGCATAAAAATCACATTCAGGAAGGCCAGTAAGTGGGGGCCAGGACTCTAATCTGGTCCCATTGTAACTCACTGGTCTAGTGTGGTGTCACCTTAATGCATGAAGCCACACTGGTGGGTTGCTATCTCTTATTATTATTATTGAAGAGATTTGTAAAATATAGAAACATAATCAATGAATAAGCTTTAGACAGCAAATATGTTACTCACATGCAGGCTAAATTAAGTGCCAGATGAATATGATCAAGGGGAACATAAAATTTTAGTTATAAATCTTTTTTTCACCAGGTAGGTATGGACTGCACTCACTACCACATGTTGGTAGGCATCACTAATATGAACATGTGTAAATGGGGACCCTGCAATTGTTATATAATTCTGGCTTTCCAGAAGAAATAGAGGCTACAGGTGGGAAATATAAAATATTTCTAGTTAGATCCAATCATAATATTAGATGCATGATGTCTCCACCAATGTGGACAAACATATTATTGTGCCAACTGACTCATGGAGAAGTGACCGATGTGGGTCTAAATTCTGGAACCAAATCTCTTTGAAACAGGAAAAGGCAAATGCAGCAATTATTCCCAATTTCTACATCAAAATTACACTTAAAAAGAGAGAGAGAGAGAGATCTACAAATAATTTTCAGACAAAATTCCTTCCCTGAATGTTTTCACAGCAAATGAAAATAACCCAAAAGCTTAAGTTTTCCTCTAGATACTATAAAAAGAGAGCACTATCCAGAGCAGAGAGATGCAACAAGTCATTTAATGAAGAAACAATGCAAAGATAGTAGAGAAAATGAAATAGCTTCTTATATAGCAGTGGAATTTCCAAAGAAGAAGTGGTGCAGATTTTGCAGTTTGTATAATTAAGTGAATGTAATTACACCTCCCATATATCAAAGCATGATTTATAGATAAAAAAATTGTCAATCTAATAAAGGGATTGTTTTAATAAAGCAAGAAGAACAAATTAAAGTTTACGAGTAAAATTTAACAACATTAAGTTTGTGATATACTAGGACACGAGTTGTGTCAATTTCCTTAGTTTGGGTAAAGGTATGTATTTAATGGCTGAATGGCAACAGGTGCTGAATAACAGAAAAAAAACACAGCTTGCCACAGAGTCTGGAAGAATGAGTCAGAAATACAAAATTATGGTGGCTATATCTATTCTAATACCTTACAATTCATAAAATTGTGGGGGACAAAGTATGCATTGCACAAAACCAAATCAATTCGCTGTGCATGCCTATCCTTAAACTCCACAAGAGAAGAAGTAATACATATCAGTAAGACATTTTACTTCCCTTATCTTTTTTAACCTCTCATTGTGAACAAACTACATTGGTGGGAAAAGTATTTTTCTCCAGTCCTAAATGAACATGGATGTTTGTTATTTCCAAATAAGTTCATTTGGAAACTAGATTGTTTCTCTGCAAGACAATCCCAGCCCAACCTCAGGAAGGGGGCCAGTAGTCACAAAACTAGTGGCACTACTCAGAACTTTGTAGTTACTATTAACACATCCTTTGTGATCTCAATCCCATAAAAAGCAACAGTGCTCTAGATAAGGTCATATCATATAAATCATTTTATATCATATCATATATAAATTCTCAAAAATTTTACCTATAAACAACAATCCTGAATTGGCTTTATCTATGACTGAGGTTATGTGATGATCCCCATTTATATTGCTTCATACTGTTATGCCCTAATATTTCAGGGAATCAACCTTACCAAGGATTGGATAGCTTATTTTCTACTCGTTCACAAGTAAATTCTTTACATTCAATACGTGTATTACCTGGAACCTTCAACAATTACTTTAAGTTACCATTTACTACACCACATTGAAATAACAAAGACTGCACTGAATATATATACACTCATCAGAACTCTTTACTTCCATATAGACAACTGCTTCATTGCCAATCCTGAACTGTTATTAACATGGTCCTATTACATTTCCTTGTAGGACACTAGATTAACAGGGGCTTCACCTCCTACACAGCAACTGATCAATTAAGAGTATTCCATATGCTAGAATCTTCATTAAGATGCAGTTGTGTGATACAGTGTCAAGATAATTCCGAAACACAAAAATTTCAATCCTGCATCAATAACTTTCAACATGACATGATGAAACAAGAACAGTCATGACTGAAGGAGGAAAGGAGGAGTAGGATTATTTCAGCTCATTGCCAGGAGTGGGCCAGGTGCTCAGTATGTATCATACACAGCAGGAACCTATGCCAACAATTTTTTAAAATTTAAAGCTCATCTATGATGGGGTCATTAGAACCGGCAATGAATTATGGACTTGGAATGAGAAGGAAATTGGTCATGGCCTTTATAAAGAAACTATCCTGGCATGTGCCTAGAGTGATTTTGGAAAACCATGAGAAACTGAAATTTGGATTTTTGAACTGCAAATTGAAACCCTTTCCTCCTAACTCCCAGGCCTGAATGTTACACCAAAAGTTTCAGCCCAGCTACCATGAATAATATCATTACATGTTTAGGCATAATGGACAACCAGCCAACAGGTGGACAGATCAAAAGATTGGACTACCAGTGTGCAAGAGAGTGCACCATTCACGGCAGAACAGTCTTGCCTTGAGTAATGTTAAAGAAAGGAAACCTGGCAATATTTTAAGTGATGTAGCATCCCCTTGACAGCTGGCATAAAACTGGCTTTGACTGTGGAAGCCTAAGACTTTAAATTCTTTTGAACCCTGTCATATGTAATGTATGCTTGACTGACATAAAATACAGGTTGTACCTAAATGAATATCGGGGTTTTAACGCTTTGTAGTATTTATTACATAAAACATAAAATTATAATTAATGCATGAAATGAAAGAGCAACTCAAACAGTTATACCAACAAGCTTACAAGTGTTCAATGTGAGCACCTCTCGTCACACGGCACACATCAAGTCAATAGCCCATTTCTTCCCAAATGTTGATTAGTGTTTGTGGTGTAATTGTTGCAACAGCTGCCTCAATCCTGTTTCTTAGGTCGGGTACGTCAGCTGGTAGTGGAGGCACATACACACAATCCTTTATGAACCCCCACAGGTAGAAATCACATGGTGTCAGATCAGGAGAGTGTGGAGGACATGCGAAAGAAGCTCTGTCTCAATCGCGTACGTCGTTACGCCAGTGAGGCAGTGCACCATCTTGCTGCCAAATGAAGTTATTTGGTTAGTCTTCTTCCAACTGGGGAAATAGCCATAGTTGTAGAGCATCAAGGTAGAAATTACCGGTTACAGTTGTTTCTCCAAAGAAAAAAGGCCCATAAACTTTCCGCCGAGATATGGTGCAAAAAACATTCAGTTTAGGGGTGTCTCGTTGCAATTGCACTCGTGAGGATTTTATGAGCCCCAGATGCGTACATTATGAGTGTTCACTTGTCCACTAAGGTGAAATATTGATTCATCACTGAAAACAATATGATCCAGAAAATCTTCATTGTCATGCCATTTTTGCTATTAGTGCTTTCTAACGGATGATGGAGGAAACATTGTGCGCGGGTACCAACAAGCAAAACTGTCTGAGTTGCTCTTTCATTTCATGCATTAATTATAATTTTACGTTTTATGTAATAATACTACAAAGCGTTAAAACCCTGATATTCATTTAGGTACACCCTGTACTTTTACTGGCCATCTTCAGCATGCTGTTAATGACATCAAATATCCATTATCATTTTAACTTGCTCTCTATATACAATAATTTTATTGTTGTAATGCATACTGTTTCCTATTCAGAAGTACAACCAGTCATTTAAACTGTTAATGTGTCTATAATTGTTACTTTAGGACTTGACATTATTGCAATTTAATTTATCTTGTTGCTTGTAATACTTTCATTACAATTTTCTTTTAATTATACCACACTTATTTCTGGTTTATCATCACTGACTTCAATAGTGATAGATAAAAGTTAAATGAAGTACTTATTTTGCACAAGTTTTCTTTCTTACTTGCACTTCCACTGTTTTGCTGTGTAGAGACATTTCTCAAATATCTTAATTAGTGGTACAGTCACATTTTATTTTTAATGAACATCTTGAACATTCACATATCAGAAAATAATGTTATTCCTTAAAATAAAAAAAAAACCAGATGTGTCCATCTGAGTTGTTATTGTTTTTAAGACTGCTGCGTAAATTATTTAATTCAATATACTTTGTCCTAACAATTTGTCTTTTGTTACTGGCTAGTGCTGCCAAGTTTCCAAAATTTTAATGTGTGGGATTTGCAAGTACATATTAACCAAAAACATTCAATTACTGTTTGTTGTCTGTATACCCTCAAAGCCAATATAAGATGGCAAACAGGTAATAAACAAATAAATGATATAATCAAATGCAACATTTTAGACACTGTCCAGAACAGATTGAAAATATCTGCTTTCACATGATATTTACTGGACACAAACACACAAAATGAGAACAAATAACATGATTGAAAACAGTCTGAAATGCATGCTAACAACAAAGATATCATACGGACATCAAAACCCACACCCATGTACCAACAACCAGATCATATTAAAACGATTACTACACATAAAATTGTGAAGTACCAGTGCAGAACGAATAACAAACCAAGTCCAGAATGACAATCAGGGGACTACTTTGATATTGAGACAGAAATAAGCATGTACCAAAATCAGAAAATGTTAAATGAAAAAGTATAAGTGCTAAGTCAAACTTTTTTTCTGTAATTAAGAAACAACTATTAACAAAATGTATCAGAATAAGTTGCTGAGGATTCTTCTGATAAGTAAGCAAAATTATCTGATAAATGAAATGATCAAAAGTTGTGTTTGGAATCCACACTAATAGAACTTAATGAAACCATGATTCTATCTACATTTTGTTCAATATTCCTACTTTTAGTAACCATATAAACTGAAGCGCATAACTGTAAGTGACTACCACCTCAAATAATTAAGCAACACAGCATTTTTCCAAGAGATACACAGAAATCAGCATAAAGTATGTAATCAGAAAGCAACTTGCAGCAAAGCAAGCAACACTTTACCAATAGAAGAAACAGAAATGTGGAAAAAACCATAACATGCATTACACTTAGGGCATGTCAAACTCCAGACGTTTATTAACACCTTCTCCAAATTACCATTAGCTATACGGCTCAATCTATTTAAAGTAGAGATGCTCATTCGAAAGTCATCAGTAAGCAGATCCACTTTCCAGAAATAAAAGTTATAATGTTTTAGTACATTAGTTCTCAGACAAACAGATCACATGTCAACAACTCATCAGTTATTAAAAATGAATTCATATGATTACTAGCATTGAAGTGATCGAACATTTAGACATATTAACCAGCTATTCAATAAATTTCATTCGAAAAGTCGACGGACTGTCTACTACCGAGTATAGTAGAACTCCGATTATCCGAACTCCGATTATCCGAACTCCGATTATCCGAACTCCGATTATCCGAACTCCGATTATCCGAACTCCGATTATCCGATTATCCGAACTCCGATTATCCGATTATCCGAACTCCGATTATCCGAATCGCTTTTTTTAATTAAGATGGAAATGTACTGTGAAAAAAACTTCCCCTATTTTATAAAAACCAACCCAAAGCTTGGATGACTGCAGCATTGTTTACAGAGTGGCACGTCGAAATTTTCATCCCTGAAGTGAAAACGCACCAAAAATCTCTTGGAAAAGATGGAAGTAAAGTGCCTTTGATTGTTGATAATGCACCAACTCATGCCACCGAAGACATTTTGCAAAGAGGGAATGGCCAGTTTAAAACAATCTTTTTACCGCTAAATGTCACAAGCTTGTTGCAACCAATGGACCAGTCTGTTATCGAAGCCATGAAACCCCATTACAGAAGGCAATTTTAGGGAAACTTTTAGTGGAGGGTGAAGACGAAGGAGGTGTGTTGGCCAACCACAAAAATATAAGTTTGAAAGATTGCGCTTACATGGTGGCAGAAGCTTGGAGCTTGGTTAAGGCAGTTAAGACGTGCGTGGAACAAGTTGAAAGGCATACCAACTGAAGAAGAGAAGCAAAAGAAGAAAAAGGAAAAAGAAGCTCAAGAAAAAGAAAGGGAAGGGACAGGAAAAGACGTGGATGACGTCTCACTTGAAGAATTCAAAAATATTCTTTTGAAAATTCCTGGATGTTCATTAGTTAGTGCTGAAGATATAGATTCCTCGAACTGTGGGTATGATATTCTAAATTATGATGAACTTATTGAAAGTGTGACAGAAGAAAGTGTCGAGGAAGAAGTTGACCTTAATATCGAAGTTGAAGCAGACACTGAACCATCAGCGTTGATGTGAATGAAGTGTCAGTCCTAGAGTGACCACATGCAACTTCTCACTGTCAAGCGTTTGCGCGACTAGGCTGCCCGAAAACGGATGAGTACAGTCAAACAGCTCACTTTCACTGAGATGTTCGGCAAGCAATGACTTATTTACAGCAGAGTACGTACATACTGTAATAATGTACAGCACTTGTAAGTACGCTTCACATGTAAAAGTGTTGCCTATTCATTTAATTAATTAAAAGCTGTTTTTCTCCCATTTTCAACATGCATCCAATAATTAATTAAAATAGACCCTTTTTCGGAAAAAAATCAAATTATCCGAATTTCTGATTATCCGAATGGGGTCCGGTCCCAATTGATTCGGATAATTGGAGTTCTACTGTACCGCTAAAGCTATAGCTATCAGCACATAACAAATCACCCAAAATCGCTACTGATATATTAACAGTTATTCCATAATGGATATCAACATAACATTCAGCTTTTGTGATGAGAGGAAAAGGTAATTTGTATATTAACTGAATAATATATATTTAAAAGCAAAGTTATTACAGCAGTAGCTAATTAATATTTTACAAACATTATACAGAGTCTGAAACTATCATGATGCTTTATACTAGCTTAATATGTACAAGTGATGTTGTTCAGTCTGGAAGCCCTGTTACATTCACAACTAACCACAAACGACTGGAGTTGATTCTATATCAAACAATCGCCAAACATGTACAAGGGTCTTCTGAAAAGTTCCCAGCTATGAACATCACTAATGATGTTACAAAACATGAAATGGAGAAAAATAAATGATAATACAAGATCCTGATTTTTTTTCTGTGACAATAATTTAGTGTAATAACCATCTGTGCTTGAGGCTAAGAACATTTGTAACTCTTCTAATATATCACAAATTTTGAAAAGAAAAACCATCTGCAAGTTCTTACGCTTGAATAAAAATGTGAATGCTTTGAAATATAAATTCAATGTTTTTCTACAAAATGCTAATAAATTTTTACTTGTAGCAGTGATTTAAGCATGGATTAAACACCTCTTGCAACAAACAAAAAACTCTGTTCATAGTTGAATAGGGCATAGAAAATACACAGAAGAAAGTTAAAATAACAGTAAAAGTTTACACCTTTTTATAAGCCGTATACACACTCCACTGCAGGATAATAAATAAAAAATTAAAGATCTTCTACAAAATCATCATAGTTATTCAAACAGAGTAAAAGATTCCAAAACAAAGAAGAAACATGAAAATGAAGCTGAAAGGGGGAGGGAGATGATGGACGCATTTCAGTGGCAGAACAGGTGGTCTTAAAGGTAAGATATTTTTCAAGTGATCATACACAGATTTTAATTAATTGCCAATTCAGTGCTTAACATCATGAAAATATGTATGCATCTGACTCCCAATTGTCATTTAATGTTAAGTTTGACCAGGGGTAATGCATGGGCAGAAAGATCACCAAATTCAAGTTTTCCAAGACATGCCAAACATGAAGAGGGAATGTCATATTCCCTTAAGGGGAAAAACCAAAGTCTATCAACAGGTACAAATCAAACGATCTTAATAAATTTAAGGTTTGGCTTGCTGTAGGTAAAATTAGTATATTCTCTTCAGATAGGAAAGACGAGGCCATTCTGCATGTCCTGGAGTTGGAGAAATCAATCACATTCTGTCAAATACAGCAAATAAAATACATTAATCATTGTTAAACTGATAAATTATACACAAGAAAGATGACCCCCTGATGATTTGAGCAGGACACAAAGCACATGTCAAGGTCCAAAGGGTGTGCATGCCTTAAACTTTCCCTTGTGAATGAACTGAAATAGTTCTTGACAATTGGAGACAAAGCAAAACTGATAGGAGAGACCATAAAAGGGGAAAAGAATCACTACTGAATCATACCATAACTAGAAACTGCCAATACATTAGGGAAAAAAATTGATGTAATAATAATAATAATAATAACAAATAATAATGAAAGATAAAATAAATATTCAAAATTCCTTTCACCAAAGTATTACCCATGATGGGTTTATACCAATTACCTTGATTAATACATTTTATTTGAACTCATACCAATCAAAGAAGAAGAAGAATAAGTCACTGCAGCCCTGCTTTTCTTTAATTTTAGTAAGGGAGAAGCCTACTTCACATTTTCTTTCCATATTAAATGAAAAAAAAATTATTACCTTTTGATATTAATTTTAAATTTACTATTACCACTACTTCAAAACTTTAAATATTATTATTATTTAAGCATTTTCAATTATGTTCCCAAAATATTCTGTATATTTGATAAACACAGAAACTGACAGGTTATAATATCCACCACTAGAAAGGTGGATGATGGATTTACTTTGGAAGCTGAAAAGAGGTTTGTTGAACCTTGTCGGCAAAAGTCATTACTTTTGACCAAAAGTGGCCACTTCATATTTGAGGATTTTCAGTGTAGAACTGAGAAAAAGAGGACAGGAGAGGATGTCAGCCTATATGTAGCTGACTGTTCTGATGTACTTTTTTAGAGATCTTTTGAGATATAACGATGCACTTTGATATTTTTTGTAAACTTTGCTTGCAACATTTAAAGACATTTACTAGCAGTAATTGCACATTAGAAATAGTTCTTAGAAATACCACTCAGTGACCAACTTGAGCCATAACTTCTGTAATCCCCATCCACAAGAAACTTCGTGCACAATTTCCAGTGTTTGCACAAGTTACTCTAACCTTTATTTATTTATTTAACATAAAGGCTTTGCTTAATGTTGTGAAATGCTGGTGTGGACAGTAAGCAATTCCCTACAAGTTCCTAACATTGATTCACAACTTTTTGGATTTCCTGAGTAAATGCTTAAGGCGACTGGAATTAACAGCCATGTCATTTTTGAATTTCACACAGACGCAAAAACATTTCTAAACTGTAATGAGGCAAACAGAAGGTGTAAAATTTTCGTCAGGCTAGACAAGAAGATAATTTCTTTTTTTGCACCACACAGCTATAAGCACCAATAATGTGAAGCATGCTGAGTACGTTCCATATAAATGATATACCACATATATCGGATTTGTCATATTGCTTTCATGTGTTTATGCTGATGAGATTACAGCAATAGTATTTCGCTAATAAATATTTTTTTACAAAATTCAAACTAACGAAAATGCACAGATATGTTTTTTTAGCAGATGACATGTTATTTGGTGTGAAAAGTTTGATTATTGAATTTGGAAAAGGGGTGGTATAGAAGTGGCAAGGCTTGAAGAAACCACATCAGTTGGTCACCTACCTACAAAATGCAAGTGAATAGGAGGATAACCACTTAAAATCTGAGTACATTATTTGATAATTTACAAACTCTGATATCCCTCCATTTAAACACGAAACAAAACTATGTGAAATAAGAGGTCTAACAGAAAACTAGCTCTTCAAAAACAATGGAGCACCGCTCCATTGTAGCCTTGCAAAGTTTTCACTGCATCTCACCCACATCTAGCAGCACCATTTTTCAAACCACACAAGCCGTAATTCAGTTTATTCTGAAAAACAGGCAAGAGCATGGCCACATGTTAGTCACTACACCCAAGCACCAAAAGTTTTATTCTGCTATTCATTTAACATTTTTTTTTTAACAGATGCTTCTTATTGTCTCATGTTGACAAGATGTGGATTCCACCTTGGAGTACATGTTACGAAACCTTTGCTATGTTATCTTTAATTATGGAAACCTCCCACTACTGTTTAGTGGTCATTACATTAGTGGTTACAAGTAAATTTTGCAAAAATCTTTACTTACAGTTTCATTGCTGCATTTACAAAGTACACAACTTAATTCATGTCCACCCAACAGTGAGAAGAAACTGCAACTACTATCATTGCACACATAGTTTCTAATACATTCAAAATTGGTAAACTATTTCCAAACACATTTTCCCCAAATGCTAAATTAGTGTTAGCATTCAATACTTTTGAAAATCTCATGACTCACAACATTAATTTTATAACCAAACATGTTCACTTCCACAACCTTCCTATAGTGACTAAGCCGAGTCATTCTATGTGAACTCAACACACACCTTAAACCTCACCATCTCAGATTTCATGAAATTTGATAGAGATGTACTATTCATATAGACTTGGAACTACCAAATTTAATTGAGATATATCTGCTCGTTTTTCAAAAGTTTTCCATAATTTGCTCAAAAAACTGCAAACGAACATTTTTGAATTGCTTTAGAAGCTCTCTTAATTTAGCTAGAGAGCTGAGAGAGGTGTCATTTTACAGCATTTTTCATGACCTTTCCTGTGATATATCATACTATTCGCTAACACAATTTTGTTTGTCCGGGGAAAAAAATTGATTTTAAATTTTCCAAAAAGCACACATTTTAAAATTTCTAAATTTATTCCACAAATAGAAAGTAGTATTGTAAATCACCTGGAAAAATATAAATGTGGAATGGTAATGGCTTCATTGTTAAAATAATTTAAAACTGAAGTTTGTTTTTCATTAATTCCTAGTATACATCTGATTAATACAAGAATGGTTA
>JARYHS010007335.1:0-99983 GCA_031002005.1 Vandiemenella viatica
TAAATACTGAAAAGAGGTTTCTATTGCTCTTTGCATTTTCCCTGAAGTTGCCTTACACAAAACATCAAATCAACTATGCCTCTGAGTTCTGAAACCACACTGAAATTCAGGAAAGATCTTCTGTGAGATTACTTTGAAAACAGTTAAGAAAAATTTCTAGAAAGGCAGTTGATAGCAGAGATATACTATGGTGGTTGCTACAGTTTCCTTGACTTATGAAGATGATAGTGATTTTAGGTCTGAAGGTACTTTTCGTAATTCAAAAATTAAGAGACTGAGAAGTCTCATCTTTCAAGATTAACAACTACTTATGATTAGCTCCAGATGAATGTTGTCATCCATAAGCCTTTCTGAACTACATTATATTCACTGTTTTAATGAACTCATGGAAAGGTCAGTAGGTCTTCCATCCATGGCTGTTAAGTTTTGTAAGAGTCATTTGGGATATATTAATTTATGCTAAAGTTTCATAATAAATTCCTCACATGCAACTCCTCAATAAAAATCCAGTTGTTTGTTCACAACTCATTGATTTTGCTGCCAGCATTAGCAAATGCAGCCTACAGGTGTTATGTTGACACTATGCAATCAGCATCGGCTACCTGCAGCCTAACATCATGCAATTCGCTCTCAATCGAATGACAGTCTTCAGCAGAGTAGGTTCTCAGCTGGGATAAGTTTCAGACATGGCTAGTTAGTTCAGCTGCTACCATCGGTCAATTGAACAGTCTTCGGGTTTAGTTATTCAGTCAGACAAGGTCACCTGCTAGCAGAATCTTGAAGTAGCTATGTATTATTCAAAGTTATGTGTAAAGTTCCTATCAGTTCAAGAATATACTGTCAACTACATCAAGCAGAATTCTTATTTTCATAAAGATAACATCATAACTCACTTGATCATAGCCACATAACAGAAGCACACTTAAGACTTTATTAACAGGTTCCTGCACCTTAGCAGGTGGTTTAAAAATTTCTGAGAAGATTTTCATGAGGATTTGACCAAATTAGACTTTCCAATACAAGTCTTTCAACATAGTCAATAAGCAAAACATGCCTGCCACATAAATAGTCAGCCAGTCCAATGACATGTTGTTGAAGCACATGATGAAGAAAGTCCTCGGCAGTAAAGGAGATTTAAGTTAAATAAGGATACAAGTGCTTTTGCCAATGATCCAGGATTTTTTGGATATCTGTTGGGATTATCAGCAAATTTTAGGTTCCAGATGAAGAGTGAGCTGGTCCATATGGCTCTTTTATGCCTGCATAGAGGTCTCAACCATCACAAAGACTCGGAAGTTCCTAGTATTTTTGCTGCTATCAATTATTCTTTAATTCCTTATCATTTTTAATCTAAGTTTTGCATTCCAATAAAAAAAAACTCATAATTTATTATTGTGTTGTGAATGAAAATGAAATAATCTCAACTTTTAGTGCATCATCACCTTCAAAAATTTGTGAACGAATACAAACAATACAATATTTAAAACTAAGCTGTGTTCATCGGAGAGAATCATAAAAACAAGGTCATATTAGTGGCAGCAAGAGCTCTGATCTTGTCAGTGATACAAGAAGACAGCATGTTAACTGCATGGATGTTTAACATAAATACAATTTCAGAAAAAATGAAAATAAATGATGAATCAATGTTAAAAACAAACAATGTATCATGTGATACTGATGCACCACTTGCATTTAAAGAGTTCAGATCTTATTACAATTTAAGCACATGATTCAAACTAGGTACTACCTGCCAACATGAAATGTGAATAAATATGGTAACGATGTAAAAAGAAAACTTGGATATTTATAGCCCATCAACATCACAGTCACTTAACTCGGGAGAGGAAATGGCACAAGAAACAGAAAGGGCTTTATGGTTCATCAATGTCATCAGTGCCTAGAAATGATTTGGGGCAAGAAATAGAAAGGAATTCAGCAATGGTGTTTTATGGGATCATGTAGACATTAATTTTATTTGGTTTTGAGGAGTTTGAAAAGCCATGGAAAATCAAAATTTTGATTCCCAAACAGGGGATCAAACCTGTGTCCTCCTGAATGCCAGTAAGAATATGAAGTGCTAACCTACTGAAGGTACATACCAACAATCACATCTTCATATGAGAATACACATGAATCCAAGCTGAAGAGCAAGCAGTGTTCATTCTACACAGAAAAAAAGTTCTTCAACACACGAAATAAAGAAAAACTTCTAATATGAGGGCATCAACAAAATTAAAATAATAATCTATTTAGCAATACATTGCCAGAATTGAGTCTTTCCCAGAGTACAGCTGATAAAAATTCTTCACAGGTGTTCTGCTGCATAAGTTCTGCCAAACACAACGTATCGACAGCTAACTTTGCTGTCTTCATCAGGTGAAATGGTGGGTCAAAGTTGCTATTGTGACAACATGTTACCAGCTGTGAATGCCTTGTAATTCTGGCTATTCGTGATACATTAATGGCCAGTATAATTAATGTAACAAATAATACAATATTAAATTAAGAAATAGGAGGGAAAGTCTTTTTTTTTAACTTATGGCTTTACGCCTTGTCGAGGTCATTAGAGGTGGGATGGGATTCCTTTTTGAAGGAAGCATCCCAGCATTTGCCTGGAGGGCTTTGGGGAAACCATGGAAAACCCAAATCTGGATGCCCAAATGGGGATTCGAACTGGCATCCTCCCAAATGTGAGGGTAGAATGTTAATCGTTCACCCACCATGCTCGCTGGTAGGGAAAGTAAATGCATCATTCACCACAGATGAAGGCAGAAGGCCCACAACAAACAAATGAACATTAACAACATGCTTTACAGTATTTTGGTATGTTTACATCTGATCTCTTTGCTATATGTCTCACCTCTAAACATGATTAAGGTTTATGTCAAAATACTATGTTAATTTTTGATCATGGCTCTCCTCCCTTCACCTGTGGTGAGCGATGGGTTTACTTTCCCTATCCTTCCTTATTTTTATTGCCCTTTTATTTGAATTGCCACTATTATCAAGAATAATACAATATGGAAGGACCAAAGCTTTTATCAAACTGAAGGGAGTTTTGAAAGGTATAAAATAACAGCAATCTTACATGTGTACTGTATGAAGCTGAGGGTTCAGCTGAGATTACTGTCAAAGGCTGCAATACTGGTGGCTGCTCCTGGTAAGTCACGGGTAGAGTAGAGTTTTGAGCTGTATTCACTTCATCCACAGAAGCATCAGATCCAAATGGAATTTGAGGAGAAAGAGGACCCTGAACACACATAAAAACTTATCCAAAAATTGAATAAATAAAAGAATGATTTCTAAAAATAATATTAAAAGTTATTAGCAATTGTTAAATTAGGTTAATATTTTAACTCAGAAAATGTATACAGACAAAAAAACTAATTTTGTGTAGAGCAAAATGTTAGCCCCAAAATGAAACTAAAAAAAATCACTTTGATAGATAAGCAATTTGGGTTTTAAAGATACTACTTCTTTTATAGACTGCATGTAATCAGGTTAGGGGAGGCCACAATGATAGTTTGTTATGAAGCAACATCCTGAGTTTCTCTACAACAGATGAGAAGATTGGTCAAAAATTAAATTCATCTGGCTTGTGTTTCCAGTTCCAAGTCCCAATACAGAAAACTGAAGCCATTTACTTGCATAACAACTTTCTCACAAATGTTTGAAGTAAGTGAACTATTAAGTCAAACAGATATTAGATCAAACCATTGTTCTATACATAAAATGGTCATGTTTTCACAAATTTTTAATAAATAGTAATTATTATCAACTAAACTGACAGGCAATACATTTATTCGGAGTGAAGAAAGAAAAAAAGAAAAGAAAAACCTGAAGCATAATAACTACTCTAAAAATACTTTTATCAAAATAAATTCTATTATATTTAGGTAAATGCATTTATAGCCAAAGATATCTGGTTGATAAGTGACACTGAAATGAACAGCTAAATCTTATTTAAACACTGTAAACCTTACTTCTAATGCATCTGATACTGTTTATATATTTAATCATCTATTAGTGCTATCATTCCCAGTACATTTCATCACTTATGTCTTGCTTTGGATTGTATTTAGTCCAAAATCTTTCTTTAGTATTTTGTTCATGGCATTCAATAGCTCCTCAGTATCCTCAGTCTGCTCTGCTAACAGAACAATGTCATCAGCAAACTGTAGGATACCGACTTTTTTTTTTCTCCTTAAACACTTATGCCAAATTCAAACTTTTACTTTCTTTACTGCCTCATTTACGCACCAGTTGAATATTAATTGGGACAGACTACAACCTTACCAAACATTTTTTTTTTTTTACTTATGCTTGTATATCACGATTCTCTGCTTTTATTATAGCTACTTCATTCTTATGTAGGTTATAAAGTACTCTTCCGTCTAAATATTTTACACCTAACTAGTTCAAAGAACATCTTGCCATACCTAATATTATCAAAAGATTTCCTAAATCAACAAATGCCATAGAGGTATCTTTGTTTTTGTTGATCCACCATTAAAATATTAAACTCAAAGCCAGAATTACTTCTCTTAAACCCCAGTTTTTCCAAAACCCAAACTGCCGTCTATCTCTTCTATATTTTCTATTCTTCTGTATATTATCCTAGTCACTGATTTTGAAGCATGTGATGTAAGACTTACAGTGCTCCCAAACCCTTACACTCCAGTTCATAACTAAAGGAATACTAATGGCAAGGAGGGAGAGAACGCTTCCTAAATTCCTACATGTAATTTGATTAAAACAGTTTTAAACAGAAACAGGCAATAATCAGTTGCAGTTGATCTTGTTTTAGGGTATGTTGGAGTCTAAATATGAAAAAAAACTGAGATAATGTTGGTACCATTCAGCAGTTAATGAAATGCAGACATATATATAAGGAAGGATAGGGAAATATGACCCAACGACTACGACAGATGAAGGTGGCTCGGAATGATTAACATAAAAGAGACAAACAAAACACATGCAACATTTCGGCGGTTAGCCTTATTCTTGACAGGAGTGAGACACCAGCACGACGTGCACATGCCAAAGGCTGTCTGGTGAATAGGCACATCGTGTCTCACTCCTGGCAAGAATAAGGCTAACCGCTGAAATAATGCATTTCTTGTGTTCATCATTCCCAGCTGCCTTTATCTGTGGTAAGTTCTGGATCACATTTCCCTATCCTGCCTTAGTTTTATCGCCTTAATGCATTTTCCTGCTCACTGTTATCATACATATTAGTCAAATTACACCAATACAATCAGTTAAATAAAAGCAGCTACTTTACATTGCATAAATCTTCACAATGTAGGGAAGATAATTATTTAAACATTTATCTGTCTCATTAAAACTATACACCAGTGTTTGGATACAAGCACAACGAAATGATCTTCTGGACTTCTCCACCCTTTTTTCCTTTTCAGGTATTTCACTGTCACTAAGCTCTTAAATACAGGTCACTCACTACCTTTGTGCATTACCATGTACACATATGTAATCCAAAACTACTGCTGCAAGCCAGTTGGTACTAATTGGCAGCTGCATAGTTTGAGAATCATAGGCAGTCAGAATTCTTGATTTTCATTTTCTTGTATGGAATAAGTTATTCATTTATCTATGAATAATAATGTGTGTATGGTTACTAATGCAGTAAAGAAATTGGTGTCTAATTTCTTCAGAAATTGTTAAATCACATAAATTGCTTAAACCTGGTAAAATTTAAAAAGGAACAATTATGGATGGTGCCTTAAAGTAAAACTGATTTAAAATATGTGTAATTACATATAGAATATTGGAACACTGCTGCTATAAAATTCAACTTATAATGGACTATGCTGAGAAAAAAACCAATTTATGATCTAAATAAGAAACATACAACACGATTCCGCATGTGACGAGTGGTGGGTTGAATCAGAAAGAATATCAACTGATAATTTTCCATATTCTTCTTCTGCCATTGTGGTTCATATCAGAGTCCAAATTAAGTTAAAGAACATCAGTACATAATATGAACATGTGATGAAAGCTAATACATTTAGTAAATAAATCAATGTTTCTTTTCTTATTTTGTACTGAATTCTGCATCTGATATCTGTGGTACTAGATATAATACTGCATTACAGAAAAGAAACCATCTGCAGAGTGCATGAAGTATAACTTTATATAGTGTGCTGTGATGAATGTTATCACAGTGACTGGGCAATCTACAGAGTGAACACATTAGCTCGTCCAGCAGAAGTGGAGAATTTAAGTGGAACATTGCAGGGTTATGATCTTACTGCTTATTTATTTATTTATATAACAGTTAAAAGAGGGGAAAAGTACCCTTCCACTGAATTTTTTTTAATATCTTCATTTTGAAAAAAAAATGTAGGAAATACCTAGTGAACCAAGAAATTACTATAAATCAGACTGACATTTTTACCGTTGTATAAAACCAAAAGCACCTGTGATACTTTCATTGATCGTCTCAAAAACTGTGGGAGTTTGGTACTACAGTACAGAAGCTGATTGTTGTAAAGCAAGAATTATCAAAAAGTGGTTGCTAATTGTTTAGAGACAGCACACTGTACGCTTGAACTTGGTCAAATAAATTCAATAACAGTTAGGTGACAACATTTTAGATAACTTTTTGGTAAAACTACAACCTAAGACAATTAGTATAAAACAATTGAAACTACAGGCTGTTTGTGTAAATGTAAAAGTATGAAAAGTTTGCTCATATCAGAAGACAAGTGGATTGTGTATATGCTGTTTACAAATTAAGTCCTGCAAGGCCAACAACATGAGGTAAAAAGACAATTACCAATTCTATAACACACTTTCTTTAAAATTATGTGAATGTGACTGAAAATATATCCTTGTAACCTACAATTTGCACAGGATTTGTAAAAAAAAAATAAAAATAAAAATTAGATTTGATCTAACTGTGATTGAGCACATGCTCCAGTGGCAATCTTCCTACACACCCATCTTTCTCCTTTCCTCTTCCCACCTACTTTTGTCCTCTACTAATTTGAACTTTTATTCCAGTCTCTTACACCCTTCCTCACAAAAGAAAATTTTCTGACACCCTTAAGCCTGAAATCAAGTGGCAGCTTGTGGTCATAGTCATCTTTACCCGTCCACGCACCTTTCTTAATTCTTCCATCAATATCTTTCCATGCCTCATCACCAATATACGCCTTGTACACTCCCATGGCTCTCTTCAACCTCTTTCTATTTTCCAATGAATCCCACTACAGCTCCTTTATCATGTTAGTTACAGTCTGTGTTCTGTGGTAATTTCCAAAGACAAATCTAGCAGCCCTTCTCTGCACCCTCTCCAACTCCTGTATTTGATATCCAAAATATGGGCCCCATACCATACCAATATATTCAAGCAGTAGTTTAACCAATATTTTGTAACCCAATTCCCTTACTTCTCTGGAAACTTCCTCTCATCACACTTTCTAACTCTGAACTAGGGTTATAACGGAAGTCATCTTTACAGATGCAGGTGTTCAGTGCTTGGCACCCGTGGATGTTTTGCAGAAGCAGATGCAGAGGTGGAAAAATAGATTTTTAATTACTTAGATTTTAATATTTTATTAAAAATAAACTTAAAACCAAAATAAATATATTTTAATCTCAAATTCTACAATGTCTGTTTCCATATAATACTGCCATATTGATTTCCCCCCCCCCCCCTCTTCTTTCAACAACAAAAAAATGTGATAATTTCACAAGTGAATTAAATTATTTTCATAACTACGCACACATCAAAAAACAATCTTTGTCTTAAGAACTTTGCAGAATTCACACCTCGACTAATTCAAGCATAAAGCAGAAGGCCAAGGGTCCAAAAAGCGCCTAGCCCACCACCCTCCTTTCTACCACTCTAGCGGCCCATTCACAGTCCAACTTGTAGGATCTATGATGATCCGGTTTTCCTATGAGGGTCTCTTGTTGGTCCATGAAAGGGGTTACAGGACTACATGTAGGACGTGTTGAACGTTGTTGGACTCCCAGACACAGATCCTTGTCGACCAACAAGCTATGGCATTGCATCATGATTAAAGGAAATGTCCTACGAGTGTGTGATAAGGACACTGGTGTGCCGCAAGAAGGTATGAGAGGAAAGGAATGCTTGAAACATTTTGTTGAACCCCTTATAGTAGCGTCAATGGGTGCGCATATTCTACGGTAGTTCTAAATGGATGTCCTGTAAGTTGGACCATGAATAGGCCACTATACTATAAATGCAAATTGAAATTTGTTAATTCAACACTTAGTTAATAACACTGTTCAGTTCATAGTTACAATTATTGCAAGATGGTAAGGAAGAAGAACAACCACTTTGTTGTTAGCTAAGCGACCATCGGCCAAATCTATACTAATATTATAAATGCGAAAATAACTCCGTCTCTCTGTCTGTTTGTTTGTTACTTTTCTTGGCCTCTGATCGTGATCTTATTTGACAAGTAGATGTGATTTGGCATTAGGATGGACATAGGACACTTTTTCTGTATAAATAGTACATATTGTCATGTAATTTCGAAAAATTACCAAAACGAACATAGACCGATGCTTAGGATGTGTAAGACTCTGTAGTACCTTACAGTAACGCAGGCTGGTAGTTCAGTGGCTAACGCATTGGCTTACTAATGCTTGGACCGTAGTTCCTGGTTCAAATCCCGATGGAGGCAAATATTTTGAAGAATTGTATGAGTCATGTCTGGATGGTCAGTTTTTCAGATTCCATATTAAACTGATGATATCACAAATTTAGGGGTGAAATGCTTGGCAAATCGTATGTGGTCGAACAATGCTGTAGGTGTACACTTTTTTATGCTGTACTGATCACTCAGCCGTTGTTTCTCTTGCAGTCAGTGTGTGTGTGTGATCTGCACTAATAATAATATATATGTGAAACTAAGTCTTTGTCTTTTTGTTAAGTTTTGTCGTCTAAATGGCTGTACCGATATTGGTGGAATTTGACAAGGAAATACTTCATATCTGTAGGAAGGACATGCGACATGAATAGCAGTTTTAGTCACGACGTTTTGAGAACTTATCGAATGGTGAAACACGGATGGATGTGTGTGTTAGTCTGTAATGTTAAGTCAGTTGCTTAAGTTGTGCTTACTCGCACAGTCTTTTATAGTATGATTTGTAAGTAAATTTCATTTAGAGACTAACTGTATTTTAGTATAGTCAATTTGCTCTGCACTGTACCATTACTTTGTCTCTCTCTAAATGTTTCTGGCATCAGTTTGTCTTCATTTTTGACATGCTTTGCGAGCATAAACCTGGCCTAAGTGGTTGCTCTAGCAGAGCATGAGCAGCTTAAGTTATTACAAAATCCAAGAATCGGATGCTCATGTTGAAGATGAAAAGACCAATCCGAAATAAAGCTGTCCTTACTTCAACCTTACTGCAACTGTGGCTGCATCCAATCGCATTAGTAAGTCAGAAACATGTACCCTCCAATTTAAATTATGGTCAATATGCAAATCTGTCCCATGTGTCATGTCCAGTTAAGTTTGCTATCAAATGTTATGACAGGGTATTTAAATTTTGAGTCTTCAACAAGCAATTCCCTCCCAACTTTATAATCATAATCAATCTTTAGCTTTTTACCGGTGTACCTAATAAGCTGGCTCTTCTTTGCATTTATCTTCATCCCATGTTGACTCACCCAGCTAGATATCCTATCTACAACCCCCTGTAGTTGATTACAGTCTTCTACCATTTTGATCCTATTACATAACATTATGTCATCTGTAAACAATCTAACTTCTGACAGTAAACCATTAACACAATCATTCATTAGAATAACGAATAGCAATGGTACCAATACACTACCCTGTCGCACCACCATGTTCACTCCTACTCCTTTGATACTGCATTTCTGTCCTAACTTTTTACTTTCTGCCTTTTAAGAATACACCTTCCTATCAACTCCAATAGTTTTTACCTTTCTTAGCACCATTTTATGGCTCACTCTGTCAAAAGCCTTTGAAAGTTCTAGGGCTACACTATCAGTTTGACCTCCCATGCCCATTTCATCAGAAATATCTTGCATATAGCCTACTAAATGAGATTCACATGAATAGCCTTGCCTTGAAAACCACTTATGTTTCTCAGATACATCTAATATAGTTGCATGTTAATCTCTCCATTAATTTCACTACCACTGATGTCAAGCTGATTGGCCTGTAGTTTTTGACCCTATTTGTTACCACACCTTTATGGACTGGTACCACTATCGCACTTTTACAGTTATCCGGTAAGCAACAACTATATGATCCACACCAGCCCCTTTACGCTTTTTTACATTCCTTAGTTCCTTTATGATATCTTCATATTGAATTTTAAATTTTCTAGCCTGTTCACTTCCAATTGTGCAGATAGGCTCGTTTTCTGATATACCCCCTACCTTTGATGAATCTTAGTCCCTGATGGTCCCACTAAACCAGTTACTTAACTCTGTCTTTTTTAAAATCCTCAGTTACTTCTTCTCCATCCTTATCTATAATTGTCTTAACACCCTTGTCTTCTCCTCAGTTCTCTGATATAGCCATATAAATTTCTAGATGTGTCAGTCAGTGGTCCCCCTGCGCCAACAATATTCTTCATAACGTCATCCTTAGCCAGTTTCTTTGAGATTATTAATTAATTGTTTAGTTGTCTCTTAACTCTGTTATGTTCTCCTCTCACCAATCTCTTTACCTTCTCACCTCCCTGTTATCAATGCACCTCAATGAGTGGATAATTTTCAGTGACAAGAAAATTTTCCAACTGGACATATAAGTGAACAAAAATAATGTTTGTATATGGGTGACAAAACTTCTTTCTTAAATAATCAATACGTTAACAAGAAAAATAAACAATTATATAAAATTTCACAACAACTGCATGTACACAAACTACTACTTGTTAATTTCTAAGACGACACCAGGAGAGGGAGAAGAAAATATGAGAGATTTTACATTATTAATTGTGTACCGATTCAGAACACCTGGTTAATGATTTAAATATCACACTGAAAGGCAGTATCTGTTATTTGCACTGTAAAGACTGGGATCTAATTTAAAAAATAATATTAAATCAGCAACTCATGAGCTAATTTTGAAGTTAATCATTTTTATTTCACTTGATAAATGAAGTGCTAACTCAAAAAAAGGGGTTTACTTTTGCAGAAGACATTTTTACTTCTAATATGAGGTTGCGGCAAAAAATAGCAGTTTTTTACATTTTAAAATTCTTTTCTCCCTCTGTATTTCAACTTTCCCTCATACGGTTGACACTGTGTATTTATAATTTGAAAATTACAAATAGCTAACAAGAATATATTTATATAAACAACCTTCATCTGAAGAAGATTATGGTGGACAAATAAGGTTAATGTACGTTAGTCATTCACGAAGCAAGGTCAGCATATAAATACAGAACCACAAATTTAAATTTAAAAAAAAAAATCAATTTAAAATAAAAACTGTGCAGTAAGCATCTGACATTCTTAAATATACATGAATGCTGCAAAATACTGGGAAGTCTCTGACTGAAAGCAAAAGAATTAACAGAACTAGTGACCAAAGCTTTTACACATCCTCCTCATTCCCACAACCTTTACCCTTCAGTTATTTCAAATATCTGGAAATATTTAAAAAAAAAGAAGAAACATGAAGCCCATTCTTGGAATTTTTTTATTCCACTTCTGAAGTATAAATCTTTTGAAACACGTTTGTGTTTCATATATCTTTTTCACAAAAAAATAAGTACATTAACAGCAGCCAATAGACACTCTTCAGCCAAAGAGGTATGAATTCAATTACCAGGGGATCTACATCTACATCTACATCTACATCTATACTCTGCAATTCACAATTACTGTGGGTGGCAGAGGGTGCTAAGCACCAATCCTATTTTAGAGTATTCCAATCCTGAACAGAACGAGGAAAGAAAGAATACATAAATGTATCAGTACGGCAATCTTATCCCTTCTGTCATTGCGACCTAAATAGGTTGGCGGAAGAAGTATTTCTTTGCACTCGTAAATTAGAGATTTTCGCATATTCTCCAACAAATTTAAACGAAAACGACGTTGTCTGTCCGCCAGACAATCCCAGCCTAACCCACGTATCAGCTCTGTGACACTTACATAAGGACTGTAACTAGCGGTCACGAATCGAGCGGCTCTCCTCTGTACTTTCTCTAACGTGTCAATCAATCCCTTGCGATACGGATCCCAAATTGCACAACAGTATTCCAAATGCGGACGCACTAGTGTTTTGTACGCAATTTCCTTTGTATGAGCATTGCAGCTTCTCAAAATACGACCTATAAAACGTAGTTTAGAATTAGCTTTGCCTACGACGGAAGTTATGTACAAGTCCAATTTCATGTTGCTTTGTACTGTTACGCCTAGATACTTCAGGGAATCGACCGTGTCAACAACTGAATTATTAACTTTGTACTCGTGAGCAAACGGGGTCTTTTTATTACTTATTTGCATTGCCTTGCACTTTTTACCAGTTAAGTGTAAGCTGCCATTTACGGCACCATTCCGAAATAACATCCAGATCGCGCTGTATTTCTAAGCAATCGTCAGAGCACCCCACTTCCCTATAAATAAGTGCATCATCAGCAAAAAATCGCATCCTGCAATTAACGTTGTCACCGAGATCGTTTATAAAAATTAAGAAAAGAAGTGGTCCTATTACACTTCCTTGAGGAACGCCCGAAGTAACATCTAGCTTTGAAGAGGCTTCCCCGTCAACAACGACATTACTGCGACCGACCAGTTAGAAAATCGCGTATCCATTCGCAGATCTGATCAGATATACCGTTACGCTCGAATCTTCGCCAAAAGGCGGTTATTTGGTACAGAGTCAAAAGCCTTCTGGAAATCCAAGAAAATAGCATCAACTTGTGATCCTGCATCGATAACCTTCATTACGTCATGCGAAAATAGAGCCAGTTGCGTTTCACACGAACGGTTCTTACGAAATCCTGTGTTGGTTTGCTGTAACTAACTCGTTTTCATCCAGAAACTTCATAACGTTAGAGGATATGACATGCTCCAGAATTCTACTGCAGACAGAATGTTAGAGATATGGGTCGATAATTCCTAGGATCTCTCCGATCACCTTTCTTGAAAACGGGAATCACCTGCGCTATTTTCCAGTCAGAAGGTACTTTTCTTTCTTCTAAAGATTTACGAAATATATCTGATAGAAATGGTTCTATTTCTTCCGCGTATTCTGAAAATAATCTTACTGGAATACCATCAGGACCCGGCGCCTTCCCCCACTTCAGGAGCTTTAATTGCTTTATGATACCTACACTATCAATCTGAACTGGACCCATCTCAAATTCTACACGCCGTGCAAAAGCGGGAATGTTTTCCATGTTTTCGTCAGTGAAAGAATTTTTAAATTCGGTGTTAAATACGGTAGCCTTTTCGCGGCTGTCATCAACTTCCCGACCGTCTTCTAGTAGAACTGACATATTGTTGTCATTACCACTAACTTTTTTTACATACGATCAAAATTTCTTTGGGTTTTCGTTGAGACTCTTAGAAAGTGAGTTGCATCTAAAGTCGTTAAAAACCTCGCGCATCGCATTTTTAACATGTTCTCTTGTCTCAGCTAACTTTTCTAAATCATTCCTATACATCGTCGTCCTTGAGCGTGCATGTATCTTCCTTTGTTTTTTAAGTAACCGTTTAAGTTCACGTGTATACCACGGGGGATCGTTCCCATCCCTGATTGTCCTTTTCGGTATATGTAAGTCTATACCTTCCCTGACTATATGCATGAATCGAAGCCACATCTCTTCAACCGAGCCTCTTCCTTCTATAAAGGTAATGTAATTATCCCTCACAAACGTTTTTAAACTCTCCTTTGGGGCCTTTTCAAACTTGTAAAGGACCCTTTCTTTTTCTTTTTGAGCACGGCTATTAATTTTACTGTAGCAATTACAGCTTTATGATCACTTATTCCCATGGTGGTAGAAATGTCCGTGAATAACTCAGGCCTATTCGTAACGAGAATATCTAAAATGTTTTCGTTATCGTTGTGGCACCGCGTTGGTTCAGTGACGAGCTGCCCAAGATTAAGATCTGAGAAAAGGTCAAGAATAATTTCACAGGCTGTTTTATCCCGGCCACCAGTAACGTGGACGTAATTATTCCAATCGATATACGGAAAGTTGAAGTCACCTCCTAGTATTATTGCATGATCTGGAAATTGACGAGCTATATTACATACATTAGTTCTTAAGGCCTCAGCAATAGATTACATCTGCATCTGGTGGACGATAGAAAGACGCTAATACAAGTTTTGTCCTAGCTACTTTTAGTCTAATCCATAGGATTTCACAGACCGTATCGATATTTATTTCGTTACACGACAGGTATTTACTAACAGCTATAAATACGCCAGAACCATTAGAATGCAACCTATCCTTACGGAAAACATTCATGCTATGGTTAAAAATTTCTGCTGATCTTATATCCGGTTTTAACCAGCTTTCAGTACCTAACACAATATCTGCTTCTGTGCTACTAATAATGCTTTCAAGCTCAGGCTGCTTATTACAAACACTTCTACAGTTAATAACGAGAACTTTTAACGGTCGAGACTGATTTACGCTACTCCTAACATATGGTGCCTAATTTGATTGGGCTGCCCGTAACTGTGATCCCAGTTTCGGGTCTTCCTGCCTCAGCCTAAAAAATCCCCCAATGCACTCCACACGGCCCCTGCCACCCGTGTAGCCGATTCACGTGTGTAGTGCACTCCTCATCTATCCAAGGGAGCCCTACACGACTCGACCCCATGGCGAAGATCTAGGAATATGCATCCATGATTATCGCAGAAACGCCGCAGTCTCTGGTTTAGACCCTCGACTCAGCTCTGTGAACCAGAGGTCCACAGTCGGTTCTATCGACAATGCTGCAGATAGTTAACTCAGCCGAAATCTTGCGGTCATCAACCACAGAGCTCACCCTTTGAGCAAGCCGCCCGAAGGAAGAGAGGATAGTCTCTGACCCCAGGCGGCAAGCATCGTTGGTGCCGACATGAGCTACAATCCGCAGCGGGCTACACCTCGTCCGATCAATGGCATCCGGGATGGCCTGATCCACATCTTGGATCAGACCTCCCGGAATACACAATGAATGGACACAGGACTTCATCCCAGACCTATTCGCCATGTCCGTAAGTGGTTCAATAAAACGCCTAACGTTGGAGCTACCTATCACCAAAATCCCCATCTGTGGTCGCTCAGGCCTTGCGGACAGGGGGGCTGGCAACTCGCTGTTTGACGATTGTGGATCTGAACCAGACCCAGACAATAAATCAAACGTGTTGGACAGTGGTACAAGCATGTCCTCCTGGGATTCAGACTTGCACAACTGCCCCGCATGCGGCGTCGACGCCCGGAAACCACACGCCAGACACCGTCAGGTGACTGCTGCACAGGCTCCAAGGTCTCAGCCTGGACTACAGGTACGATGCTGGGAACAGGAGAACCTGCTATAGCACTAGCTTCAGCGGAGTCTCCCATAGCACATCTGCTGCAGTCGCCTACGGCAGCTTCCAGCCTTGTAACTACCAAGTATAAAATTCAGATCTGACTAATACTGTGTGTAATAAAATCTCATGGCCAGAGGTGTAATATGGCAAAGCAGTAACACAAGCTTCTTTGCCACTGTCGAGAAAATTGGCATTGAAATATTCTGTTGCATTCAAATACCTTCTACTTTACAGAGATTTAAAGGGGCGCATGGGGCAGCAAGCAAGCTCTATGCCTCATAAGCCTGTCATCGCCGCACAGTGGGCCAGAATCTTGAAAACGTGGCCAAAAAGGAAAAAAAAAAAGTTTCTGGATGGGAATTTTCGACTATCAGGTTGGCTACAGTAATGTTGGAACTACTGAATACCGATTGTTTGGATGATCAATTGTTCATTTCCTCCTTTATATTTCATGTCAAAGTCGGCACTTCATTGCTAGCGGTGCATGCAGCCGACCAGGAAACAAAATAGTCTTGTCGTTAAAGATAAATATTTGTGTTTTTTGTAAGTGAAACGAATATTTTAAATATGGACTGTGTTCCAGGAAGTATGTACTAATTAAAAAACATTTATGTAATTTTTAAATCATTAATTACACATATTTTTTATTAACTTATACCGGAAAATTCGGTAGAAAATTTTAAAATGTGCTTAAAAAAAATAGAGATAAGTTACAAATTCCACGATATTCCGCTTTCTTTTGCACCGTGTCCGCAAGTATATACTATTACCTTAATAAATTAACCTTCAAATCCACCTACTAGTACCAACTCCGGCTTTGAACAACTTTTTAAGCGACGCTTGCAAAATGTATCCTTTTTTATAAAAAATGAAATTATTATGTTAAGTTAATTTTTTTCATTAATAATTATGAAAAAGTACATTTTATTGAAACACAAATATTCTACATACTTTGTGGAATTACTTTTTAACGCTTTCAAACACGTGTTAAGAAATAAGTATTAAATAAATTAATAATTATATGAACTGTCGGAGTATGCTCAAGAATCAACCAATAAGTTGATAAAGCAATATCACATAGGGTTTTCACGAAAGTTTTCCGGACTTAAGAGTATCGAAAACATGTTCAGGAGATTGTTAGCAACCACAGACTTCAACATTTCTTCTCTGCGCAAATCATCAAACAAACTGAAGAGTTTGTCGTCAGAAGCCGTTGCCCTCTTAGTTCCTGTGCCGGAAGATTATGAAGATTCCGATGTAGATGATGAGGAAACAGTCTTTGATGATGATGGCGATTCAGCTGAAGATGCAGAAGAAGAAGATAACGAAGATAAAAAAAGAAGAAGATAACGAAGATAAAAAAAGAAGAAGATAATGAAGATAGAAAAGATGAAGAAAACAATAACTTTTAATTATAGTCACAAACAATTTACTAAATGATTAACTGTAATTGAAATAAAATTCTTTTTTTGTAATATTTTATACTATCTTCTATCCTCTATTTGGTACTTTTCTCGAGCTTTCCATTTTTTGAGCTTATATTTATAACCATTAACTACAACAGCCTCTAAATATTGACTTTTACATAAATAAAAAGAATTTTACCAATTTCCGACCGCCATCTTGGATCCACCATTTTGTTTTGTTTTTTAATATTTGAAGTCACAATCTTCATCATCAATCTCGATAAATCCCAAAAAATTAATTTTATATGAATCAAAGGACTTTTATCAATATTTGTCCGCCATATTGGATCCACCATTTTCTTTTTTTCACTTTTTGATACCTTATTCTTAATCACCAACTTCGATAACTTTTACGTACTAACTTTGGTACAAATTGATCAACTCTAGCAACCTCGATAACTCCACAAAAATTACTTTTATATGAATAAAATGACTTTTAGCAATATTTGTCCGCCATATTGGATCCGCCATTTTCTATTTTCACTTTTTGATACTATATTCTTAATCAGCAACCTCGATAACCATTACATACTAACTGTGGTACAAATTGAACAACTTTTTATATTTTGGCCAGCTTTTTGCGATTCTGGCCCACTGTGCGCCGGATCGAATTTTGCTGCCGGCAATATTTTTTATTTATTGATTCAAATGTATATACAGAAAATACCAAGCAATTGGTTTCAATAATTCTGCATATAATAAGTTTCTAAAATGCTGTTTGATGTGAAAAAGTTGACACTTTCGAACTTCATTATGTTGTACGCAAAAAAGTTATGATTCAAAATTATAAATATTTACAGCAGCAGATATGAAATACAAAAATCTTTACTCAACTTTTACAGTTGAAGGATACGTGTTCATTCTCGCACCAGGAATTGAATAAATAATGGCCCTGTGGGATAAAGGAGGCACTAGAGATTGCTGACATTCCTGATAACATTAACAAGAACAGCAAACTAAACTTCACGACATATGGCATATGTTGCTCTGAAAATAATAGCTACATTATTCTAGTTGGCTAAAGTGACAGAATCTTCCAGAAAAATGAATGTTACAGATGAGGTCTTACAAATGTAAAATTCACATTTGATTCATACTGTAAGCTAATAAACCTCATAGCCAGAGGTGTAATCTTGCAAAGGAGTGGCTTGCTCTTCTTTGCCGCTGTCGACAAAATCAGCACTGAAATATTTCGTTGCGTTCAAATCATTTCTACATTTGGTAGATTTCAAGGGGCACGTGGCTCAGTGGGTAAAGCATTCTGTCTCTCAGACCCATTATCGCCATATCAAATCCCGCTGCAGGCAATTTCTTTTTTTTAATTTATTTAAATATGTATACAGATAACTCCTGGCAATCAGTTACGCATATATATTTTTTTGCTGTCATCAGTCTTTCGGCTTGTTTGGTGCAATCCTCCATCCTTTCCTACCTTGTGCTAAAGTCTTCATCTCTACAAATCCCGTACAACCGAGGTCCTCAATTATCTGTTTCATTTATTCCAATCTCTGCCGTCTGCAGTTCTTACCTTCGACTGTTCCCTCCACTAACAAATTAACCAATCCAGCAGGCCTCAAAATATGACCTACCAGCCTGTCTCTTCTTTCTGTAAGCTTCTTCCGCAAACTTCTTTCCTCACCCATCATTTCCAAAACTTATTCATTTTGTACTTTGTCTGTCCACTTAATTTTCAGCATTCTTCTATTGCACCACATTTCAAATGCTTCAATTTTCTTTCTTTCTGGTATTCCTTAAATTAATGATTTGCTACCATAAAGTAATGTGCTCCACACAGTTTTAAGATTGAAACTAAAAGATTTCTATTATTCATGAAGGCTCTTTTTGCTAGTGCTATTCTGCTTTTAGTATCATGCTTTGGCCATTGGTTGTAATTTTGCTTCCCAAGTAACAGAATTCACTTACTTCTCCTATTGCATTTGATCCTATTTATATTCAATCTATTTGTATTGGTATCATTTCTGTTACATTTCATCACTTTTGTCTTGCTTTGATTTATATTCAGCCCAAAATTTTCATTCAGTATTTTGTTCATGCCATTCAGTAACTACTCAATATCCTCAGCCTGTTCTGCTAACAAGACAATGCCACCAGCAAATCGTAGCATACAAATTTTTTTCTCCCCGAACACTTATGCCACATGAAATTTTTTCTTTTACTTCCTTTATTGCTTCTTCTACATACAAGTTGAATGTTAACAGGGATAGACTACAACCTTGTCTTGCACCCTTTTTAACTGATGCGTATCTCTCATGGTTCTCTACTTTCATTATAGCCACTTGAATTTTATATAGTTTATGAAGTATTCTTCTATCTCGATATTTTAGACCCAATTTCTTTAAAATTTTGAACATCCTGTCCCCCTAACATTATCAAAAGCTTTTTCTAAATCAACAAACGCCATAAAAGTATCTTTGTTTTTCATGATTTGCCCTTCAAGTATTAATCTTAAAGCCAGAATTGCTTCCCTTGTACCGTGATTTTTCCTAAACCCAAACTGATCTTCACCTACTATCTCTTCTACTGCCCTTTCCATTCTTCTGTATATTATTCTGGTCAGTAATTTTGAAGCATGTGAAGTTAGACTAATGGTGCGATAATTCTCACATTTATCGACTTGTGCTTGTGGCAGAACAGAAATATTTCCATAAGAAAATTATATTTTTGATTTCTGAGAGTATATAGAAATTAATAATATATATACTCTTAGAGAGAAAAAGCAATAAGATATAAGTTACTATGGAGATTAGGACTCGTGAAATGTTAGTTATGAGCGTAGATAACTAGATGGAATGCTCAAGATAATCATTGCCAAAAAACGAACCTGTATCTTCTGACAATAACCGATTTCATTGTAATTCCTCGTAGATCCGAATAATATATAATAAATGATATATTTTGGATCTAAAGAATTGAGTTATTTATAATTATAATCAGTCCATCGGTATGATGATAAGCAGCACAAAGCGTTACATGCTTTCTTTGGATAATATTTTGATTAAAATCAGATGGGATTTCTCCAGTTTCATAACTTTTTGATATCAGATTGAATAATCTTTTGATTCTTCTTCTCCTAGGGATTTAAGAACTTCTACATGTATGTTATCAATTCCAACTGCTTTATTTCCTTTCAAGTTATTGAGAGCTCTATTAAATTCTGTACTCAAAACAGGATCTCCTAAGTCATTAATGTCGACATCGCCTCTCTTTCCCATTAGGCTATTGTTCAAATCGTCCTCATCATACAGTTTCTCAATGTATTCCTTCCATCAATTAGCTCTATTGTCTGAGCTTAAAAGAGGTTTCCCATCAGCAGCTTTCTTCATTTCTCCAAAATTCTGTTTGATTTTTCTATATACATCATCTATGACCATTTCCTTTTCTACTTATTCACACTTTTCTTCTAGCCATTTTTCTTTTGCTTTTTTGCATTTCCTGTTTATTTAATTTCTAAATTGCCTGTATTGCTTGCTCTCTTCCTGCTTCATCCTGAGAATTTTTGTGCATTCTCCTCTGATCCATCAGCTCCAAAATTTCTTGTGTGATCCAAGGTTTTTGGGTGGCTTGTTCCCTTAAGCCTAATGTTTCTTTACCAGCTTTCATTATTTCAGTCTGTAATGCATTCCATTCGTCCTCAGTTGAGTTCCTTTCATAGTTACTTCTTAGACCTAAGTCAACCATTTCTGCAAATTTTTCTCTTGTACTAGATTGTTTCAGTTTATTCACTTCCAGTCTGTTCTGCTTATATTGCTTCCTTATTTGCTTGAATTTCAGCCTGCACTTCATTACTATCAAATTATGGTCCGAGTATATGTTTGCTCCAGCATACGCTTTAGAACTTGATTCCTGAATCTCTGTTAGACCATTACATAATATAGCTGATATCTGCCTGTATCCCCTGGACGTTTCCAGATGTATCTCCTTCTTGCATGGTTCTTAAACAGAGTGTTTGCCACGACTAGCTTATATCTTACACAAAATTCTAATAACCTGCTTCCTCGCTCGTTTCTTACTCCGAGACCAAAACTTCTTACAGTATTCCCATCTTTTCCTTCTCCCACTATTACATTCCAATCACCCACGGTAAGTTTCCTCCTCCTTGACATACTGAATGAATTCTTCAATTTTGGAGTATATTTTCTCTATTTCTTCATCATCTTCCTGAGACGTTGGCAAATACACCTGTACTAACATGGTTGGAGTGGGCTTAGTTTCTAACCTCATCAAAATAATCCTTTCACTAAACTGTTCATAACAACTCACCCGTTTCCTTACTCTCTTATTCATTACAAATCCTACACCAGTGACTCCTAATTAATAATCCCAACAGTATGATTTCGAAAATCATTGTCGTTCATTTCTAAACATGATCTTGTGCCTACTTACTCCCAAAAATCTATGTATCTATATAGCTTTTTAACAACAGGTGGGGAAAGGGAACAAAGCAAGGAAAGCTGAGACTTCTGAAAATGTAATAGTTTAGTCAGGCTTTTCCTTTTTCTTCCATATTTTTTTAAAAATAATTGCTGTTGGAATATGCGATGAAACATCTTGATTCTGCCTCAATATCCCTTGGTTTAAACCATAGCAACCTCCTATATATATATATATATTCAAAAATTACTACTACTCGTCACTAGCCTACAATTTTTACTGCCTATTCTTTCCCATTGAGAAATTGTTTGAAGTTCTATAATCCATCTCACATTCAACGAACAGTGTATTCCTATTGAGAAACACCAAATAAACAGTTATAAAACAAATGAAGAATGGATGTTGGTATCAGCAATTCTTCTCAAACTATTAACAGCAGTAGCAGACAAAAAAGGTCATGAAATTAGTTTTTTCTTTAAATATTTCCTTCCATACACGTAAGAGAATAGGAGATTTTAATAATGACGGAGTACTGGTAACAACCAATGTGGTGTCAACTTTGTGTAATGTATCTAGAAATTCTTAATAACTAAATTTTAGCAAACAATTGTTAGTACTTCATGTTTTATTAGTTTTGGAAATTACTTAACTCCTGTTCACAGAAAAACAGTATTTTAATATACCTTATTTATCTACACATTTATGTGGAAGTTGCATCACAGACTGCAAAAAGTTTCATTTTTAACTGATGTAATTGCATGATCATTGTGTTTAAATTTTAGCACCTAACGATTTTCGGCATACAGAGTAGATGAAATACTTAGGTCATAATCCAACAGTATGCATAGCCAACAGATTATCTTCTAATAGCCTAGACTAAGGAAGTGCAACACATCATATAGGGTACATTTATAATACATGTTAACTTTGTATAGCAGTGTACATTTTGTAATTACACATTTGGTTGGTATGTAAGATACAAACGTAATTGAATTAATTTCAGCAGACGTAAAAAAATGTTCATTGCACAATATTAAGAAGGGAAGGAGCAAAGACCATGACACAAAATTACAAAAAACAGTATTACTCAATACACAGTATACAGCAATATTCAGTTCACTTAATCTAAAAATGTCAATTAATTTTATCTTAGTAGAAGAGAAATGATGAAAAAATTGACATTAGTTGAATTCAGGACACCGATATGAAGTTTCAGAGAAGTAGTATAGGTGCAACAAGACTGAACAAGTTGCAGTATGATCATGTGAGGAAAGAAGTTGAGGATAGGAATAGGATTGAAAGAGCCAGACTCCAATGGTATAGATGGGAGGGAAGAAGAGTTGGGGAAGACCACATAATAGATGGCTTAAGGGAATGGAACAGTGTGTGCAAGATAGAGGAGTGAACAGGACATTAGTGGAAGAGGAAGGCTGGTAGAAAGAAAGGAGATGCTGGCAGACCCATCCAGGATGATGCTGATAATACGAAAAGCATTCAGGTTAGAGTGCTCAGTTGGTATGACAGACCAGAACTTGGATGATTGCTAAAGATTTTTCCTGGAAGGTAAAGGTCTCGAATCACATATCCAATGCACTCAATTTTTTTATTTTTTTTTATTTTTTTATTTATTGCTTTACGCCTCATTGACGGCTAAAGTCATTAGAGGCGGGATGGGACTGGGGACAAGGAACGGGAAGGAATTCAGCCATGGCCTTTTTGAAGGAAGCATCCCGGCATTCGCCTGGAGGGATTTGGGGAAACCAAATCTGGATGCCCGGACGGGGATTCGAACGCATGTCCTCCCGAATGCAAGGCCAGAATGTTAACCATTCACCCACCACGCTCCGTAAAGCACTCAACATGATGCAAAATGGCTACTAGCAATGGCATAGAAAATAAAGCAGTTATTGCTTGATACTAGTCACATCATCTGCAACCACCTAGAGCTGAGGGTGTGAAGGAGTAATGAACAGCTCTATTTCTGCCAATTCCACCCATTTTGAGTCTTCAAGCCTGAACAGGTACAGCAAATGTATCTTTTTTCTTTCTTTCTTTCTTCAAAAAGCAAGTAAAATACTGTTATATCAAACAAAAATAGGCCACTATCATTAAAATTAGACAGTAAGGAAACCTTGAAAAATGTGTAAATTTTATGTCTCATAAGCTATATAGCTATTTCAATTCATAGCTATTTATAATTCCAATTTACTAGCTGAGGGATGAAAAATTCCTTCCACTCATTGTAAAGTATTGGTGCCATTTACCACAGATGTTGCAATTCCAACTGAACAACTGCATAATTTTAGTTTCTATTTGTATAGTAAGATCATGCCATAGAAACTAATTTCCTAAAGTTAAAGGCAAGATCCAGTGTATACTTATATAAATAGTTAGGAAACAAGGGTGCTATAAAGCAGGATAAATTAAACATTTGGATAGGAGAATGCAATGGCATCCATACATGGACAGACAGGTTCATACATTTGGCATTGTGATTTTTGGGTTTACTTCCCTTCATCCACAGTAAAATGAGGTGGCTGCTGCCTAATGGCAGGTAGCAATTAACTGGAGGCTCACCATGTTGGTTGGTGCCTCATGGTTGGGGAAAATTAACATGGCATGGTGAGTAGAGTGGGGATTGACAAGCATGAACCTGATCATTGTAAAAATGGAAACTATATCGCAGATACATGCCATGGGCTGCAGGAAGGAAAAAAACATCCAATACTGTTTCATAAGGTTTTGAACACTAAGATAAACTGTAAAGAAACTTGAGCCAAAAGAATAGAAATTCAAGAGTATTATAAATTAATTTAAATAATGAATCTGAAAAGTGGTGGTTGAAATTTGGAAGAGAAGGTGGGGGTGGGGATAGGGAAGAGAAAAGAAAGATTAATGGGCGCTATCTGCAGTTCAGACCTGATGGTTGCCTGGAACCCGGTTTGTACTAGTATGCCAGTTCCCACCTTCTGATTTCAGAGAAGATGCTTCTGTTTGGGAGGACTCTGATAGCATGGACAGTGAAGCAAGAATTAAAATTGTTTGTATCAGCCATGTTGCATGAACAGATAGATACTTGGTGGTTCGGGTTCAGGGTGAATACTGTCCGTCTGTGGTTTTTCATTCTGATGGCCAGTGGACTCATGGTTTGACCCCATGGTGCATGTTGCACATTTTGCATGGAATCTGCTGTCTACTAAGATGGGGAAGACAGTGTTTGTGGACTAGGTGTTGGTTGGGGTCAGGAGGGCTACTATACCATGTCCTGTTAGCCTCAGGATTGCAGGGATCTCATTTGCAGGCAGGCTCAAAGGAACTCATAACCTTACACGGAGGCTTGGTCAATTGATTCTAGGCCTGAAATGTACTGAGTGACCAGGACTGGATTGTGGTTGGTTTTTTTAAGGTTCAGAGTGGTGTGTTGAATACACAAATATATAGCTGCCAGCCACCATCATGACTCTACCCCACTCCATTGCTGATGGAGGGACATTAACTAGAAAATTTCAATGATCAGCGTATTTGTCTGTCTGTCTTTTGACGCTGTTCTGCCTTCAACTGTGTCCACTCAAAGAATAATATTACAAGGGATGTCCCAAAAGGTCGTGGCCTAACCAGAACTGACCGCAACATAAATTCTTTGGTACTTTACAGAATTTGTCAAAAATTGCACCCTGTAACACAAAACTTTATTTTGTTAAATAATCTGAAAGTGAAATGAAGTCCTCTCGGGTGTCCAGCCAGATAGTGTTGTGTAAACACATTTCGACAGCTGGCTCTGCTGTCTTCATCAGGTATCTTGTAGTTGTTGCAAGCTGACTGCTGTCTCTTGCCTCGACGGGCTTGGCAACAAACCGAACCTCCTTTATACCTTCAGCTGGAAGGCCCACTCACTCTGGTTGGTCGAGAGCTCTGGCTTAATACGCAGCCTGCTGCGGTCACCGGCTGGCGCTATTTGCAGGACTCCCCAGCAGTCTCAGACCGCCAGCACATCCGGGCGGGAAGGGCTGAAGGTATATAGTAGGTTTGGTTTGTGGCCAAGCCAGTCGAGGCAGTGACAGCAGTCAGCTTGCAACAGCTACAAGATACCTGATGAAGACAGCAGAGCCAGCTGTCGAAATGTCGTGTTTAAGCAACACCATCCGGTTGGACACCTGAGAGGACTTCATTTCATCAATTTGCCAGGAAAGTCTCCACTCACACATCAATCTGAAAGGGGTTGTGGAGTGTATATAAACTGAAATGGAGAATAAGTATTTTTTTAAGAAAGATTGTCATCAAATGACACAAAGATATGGTGGCCACAATAGGGGAAGGTGTATACGTGCCTACTGCACAGTTAATATGTGAGCATATACATGGAGGAGAATCAGCACTAGAGATAGTCTCCACACAGGAAGGACTTAAAAGTTTTTAAGTTTCCTGAAAAAGCATGAAACCATCATGGAAGCATATTATGCTAACATTGGGAAGCAATAGCAATTGTATTGGTTAAAATAGAACAGATAAGTTGTCAAAAAGTGCTGTTTCATCAGGACAATATTTTCTGACAGAAGTCTCCTGCCTCAGTTACTGAAACTTTTGAGAAATCCTTTGATGTGGATGGCATAAAAGCATTGGATCATCATTGGAGGAAGTGTGAAAAGCTCAGATGGGACTAACCACAATTTCTACTTGTGTGCGTATGTCATTCTGGAAGCCTATCAGACACACTTTGTATTTAGCTAAATGAGAATTTGCTACTTATCTACAGAGGTGTTACACACACACAAAGTTAGTAGAATCATGAAAGCTGCAGCACTGTTTCTTAAGCATACACAAACAAAAATAAATGTAAAATATTACAACAGCTGCATTTTATGTTACCTCCATTACCCTAATTTTTATGCCAGTAACATTAAAATATAAAATAGCCAGACAGGTAAACACAACCACACAGAAATCACAGTGTCATACTTAAATAATATTCTTTTATCTTTCCCTTTTTTTTTCCTTTTTTTGCTGAAGACTTTATGTCTTATTGATGTCAAGGTCGTTAGGAGCAAGAGAGGATTTGGGATGAGTAATGGGAAGAAATTTGACTATGGATTTTTGAAGGAACCATACTCGTTTTGCTGGAGTGATTTAAAGAAACCATGTAAACCTGCAATCCGGATGGAGATTTGAATCCACATCCTCCCAAATACCATGTCTGAGTGTTGATGCTTATGCACCAGAATATGTAGGAATATATTTAATGAGTTCTCTGGTAACAGGTAAAGAACTTGCTTAAATAATAACCCATTGTATGAGTAAGATCTTAAATGGAAGAGATACGAAAAAAAAAAAAAATAATTCTCATCAAAGCAGAAAACATTACTTTGTGAAAACAGCTGGTGGCAAATCTTCGAGGAGAAACCTGCAGCAAATTATTCAGTATGGCAAGTATCAAAGAAGAGGTTCAGAGAAAGCTCAAAATTTGAAATAATTATAAATCTGATATTACATCAATATATTTCTGCTCTACAACTCAAAGTCCAATCTTAGAGGTCCACATTATTCCAACTTTCAGCCAGCTTCAGCAAAACGTGAAAAATCAAAGTCTATGGAGCAGTAGTAAGATTTGAACCCAAATGCCATAAAGCAGAAATGAAAAATGGCAGGACCACTAAAATATCTTTGTAAAATCATTAATTTGATGACATAGGTGTAAAAAACACCCTTTTACATGAGGTACAAAAATTCCTAAAAATGTTCTCAATTCAAAGTTTACATTTTAAAGTATCTTGCAGCAGAAATATAATGTCTGAAATCTGTATCATGGTTTTCAACCAGACAACTGGATTCTAAGAAAATCACTAACTACTTGAACAAATGAGAAACGAAATCCTCCAAGTTACCTATACACAATGATCAAGCACACAAATACAAAACTATTTCAGTGAAATGCAGAAACTAGTTATTCATACAACCTCACAAAGTAATTTAAAGAAATTTCTAAAAAAAATGTTTTAGCTATTACAGTAAGAATATAACAACCTTCTTTTTTTAAAAAAAATTAAATACAAAAAATAGGCTGTTCCTTAGCACACCCAACAAGTATATTCTTTGGTAAAACTATAATCTTGATAGTGTGTTCTAATTCTTTCATTGTCTATACACTGTAGAAAATTATAAAATGAAGTAAAACACATATACGGTTAGAGCCTTGAGAAGAATTACAGGTCTTTATCTGGAATGTAAAAATTATATTTCTTTAATTATTAAAATATGAATGATATTCAAATGCAGATGATTTATAATATATGGTAGAAATTCAACGACTTTATCAATAATGCTAACATATTATTCTCAGTGCAAATTTTCCTTAATATATATCACACACACACACACACACACACACACACACACACACACACAGCTGAAACGATTAATAAAATGGCAGAATTGCATGTCTTAAATTCAATTATTAGTTAACGACAGGTGTAAAACTCACACTGACCAAAATAAAACTGACCAATGACAAAAATGAGAACTGTATAACAAGTTGCATTTACATGGCCACATCTTCTAAACAAAGAAATAGTTACAAAGCCATTTCAATAATAAAATTCTCTCTTTTTCTATTCTCCTTTTTAGTAGAGTACAAATATCAGATTATTAATTTTGGAACAGTAATTCCACTTTATATTGATTGTTATCAATTAGCATCTTTTAAAAAGAGACTTATCTCTTGACCCAAATATGGGACATTCAAACCAATATGATTTAATTCAATCAATATATGATACACCAATCTGAATCTGGCATATTGTTTACGAAGAATGGCATTAAGAAAACTTGAGCAGGATAAACACTAAGCCTGAATTTGGAATTACATTTCATCTGAATAATCTGTGTGAGATTCTGAAGACAATGATAATAAAATCAATTAATTTATTTATTACACCCATGGCTAAAAATGTATCAAGATTCATATAGAAAAGTGAAATACTGGCTTATTAATTGCTACACAGACACTGAAAATTGCTAACATGAGTGATTTTAAACCAAATAGCAACAAACAGGAAGCATACAAAACAAAAACAAAAAAGAAAACAATTTAGGAAAACAAAGAAACTTGAACACAAAACGGCAATGCAACACACAATAGCTACTCTACTTACCGAATGATGGCGTCGGTGGCCTTTATAAGAAGGTCTGCGTGAATTCTGTCGAGTTAGTGAAGAATGTCGCACCTACAAGGTGCAAGGTGGCAGCACAAGATAGATGGAAAAATGTATAAAAAGACATGAAAACAGATACTCTTAAAACCATGAAAGAAAGTAAACACAGCAAATGTAACTGAAGATAGAGTGTCAGAGATAGATTTTATTAGTTACACAAAGAGAATGTGAACATGACAGTCCCCATTTCAGAATTTATTACTTTTCCTTTATGCTATACTTGACTCTAAGCAACCACACTGCCAGAGTGACAAAAGCCTACAGATGAAACAGTACCTATAATTAATTACATTTACACACTACATAACATACAGAGCAGTAACATATGAAGCTATTAAGAAATAATTAAATGAAAGAATTATTTAATTGTAATTTTGAATTAAAGAGTCACGAAAGCTGTAGTTGATGACACATGACCAGTAAAATCAATGCTCTAAGAATCTGTGGCACAATGTTTAAACTAATATATGTATCGCTGTCTAAAAAAGTGATTTAAAGGTTACGATAGGTAGAAGTGAAACAGAAATTCAGTATAGTCGAAGAACTCTGTACAAGTCATTAAGTGCTTGATCCACACACACTGCAATAGAACAGTACTCACTCCAATTATTTTATTGTATCACCTTAAAACTATTGCAATAACTTAGAATAAAATTTAACATAATCTAAGTAATAAAACTAACTTTTTATACCATATGTCAATCTATTTTTAACTCTATAATGATAATTCTAATTCAAACAAGTTCAAACAGATAAACAAGAATATATACAACTTTAATTAGTTTTAAAATGTGAAGTTTAATTACCTGTAAATTAAAAAATAAAACACTTCAGACCACTAACGTACATGGGAACTGGTATACGAATACATTCTGGACATTAAACACCCCCATGCCTCAATCGCAGAAAACAGCTCTCTCTCGCATTCCACCCTAGTGAATCCATCAATCTTATACATTTTTATAAATTTTTTTTAGATATTATTTTTTTGTCTCTATTATTATTATTGGTTATTATTTTATACTCTCTCTTATATTTTGCTCATACCATTTGTTGTGATATTTTTGACTCTCCACGACATTTCTGCTTTGAACCAAATTTCTAACAATTAACCAACACAAGTGGCTGGGTGTACCATTGGCACACATGCTAACCTAGCCATTAGCATATATTTTTATTTACACTAGTAGAGGCCAGGCTCAAAATGCAGCCTGTTTGTGTATTTGTTTAAGTCACTGCAGCACCTTGGCTTCAACTTTGGCATATGATGAGTTTACTTTACTTTTGTTATTAATATAGCCTCACATCACTATCTCGCTTTGTCATTATTTAAAAATAAATTTCTCAAACTAGATTTGGAACTATAGCCATCTCATGCAAGTTTTTTATTATTATTATTATTATTAATGACATCAGGGTCATGAGAACCTGGAGAGGATTGGGGACAAGGAAGGGGAAGGCATTCTGCCATCACCTTTTGAAGGAACTGTCCCACCATTCAAATGGAGTGATTTCAAGAAGCCATGGAAAACCAAAATCTGGTTGGCTGGCTGGGGAGATCCCATGTACTCCCAAATGCAAGATCCAAGTATTATCACTCATTCACTGGGCTCATTCATTTCATACAAATCAAACAAACACTGTTGAGGAAAAAAATCAACTGAATTTCACAATGGTGGTAGACAATCATCAAAAAGCAAACTCAGGAAGATGTCAGTTTTCTTGCTACATCAAACATTTCAAATTTTCGCTTATAATTATGGGAGAAAAACGTGATTCATACACAAGTTGTCTAAGGATTCCATGTACTTGTGGAAATTAACAAGGATATCATTCTGATGTCGATCATGAACTGTGGAACTATATGTAAACAGAAAATTTCTAGAATATAAAAAAATTTCGATTAATTTCAATTCTTACTGCTAATTTTCAATTAAACTTGATTGCTTCCAATCCCACAAGAAAGAAGTAAAAGAAATCTGATTTCTTACATCTACATTCTGTATCCAACTACCATTACTTTTTTTTTTGTTCATTCAGATTTAAGCCTGATCAACATCAAGATCATTAGAGGCGAGAAGAAATTGGGGGTACAGAATGGGAAGGTACACAGCCATGGCTTTTTGAAGGAACAATCCCAGCATTTGGCAGGAGCAATTTAGGAAGCCAAGGAAATCAAATTCTTGATGGCTGGATGGGGATTTGAACTGATGTCCTCTGAAATCAAGAATATTTTAGATAAATAACCGTAAATTTTAACTTGCAGGTTTTAACACAATCATCATCAATATTTTTAAAGTTTTCCTAATACCAATAATCAGCCAGCAAAAAGCAAATATGTTGGATACATTTAGATTCAAGAACCTAAGAAAAAATAATAAACGAGAGAAAAATGAATCATCTTTAATATCATGGGTTTGCGTATTTTAACTAATAACTGTAAAATATTGTTAAATGTAACTACTACAATAGTTGTTATACTTTCTGAGAATACAACATTTAACAGCTATTAAGTAAAATTCTTGGCTTCTTTTATTTTAAGATCTTGTTTTTCATGTAGTATATTTGCAACTCGAAATAGGAGTAAACAATTTCATTACAACACATTAATTTTTCAGCAAAACAGTTACATTTCACTATCACAAAAGGAAACAAATTAGGACTTTAAAAAAAAACGTCTCTACATTTTTACATTTTGTTTCTCATTCAGTGAAAATGATAATGTTTCATACCAAATCCAGCACGATTCAGTTTCCTACAAAGAGACAAGAAACGTGGTTTCATAAGCATAACGTGGCTTCTTTTAAACTAAATAGTTTATTGCAGTTCACTTATGTTATGTGTTGGCAAGCAATAAACCATTGCAATTATAATGAAGCAATTTTAATGTCAACAGTGTCCATCAGTAACTACATTAATAAGGTGGTAGTACAAGCAGTAGTCATAAACTTTGTGAAACAGTCATTAAACACTACTTTCCTATCACGTCATTAATCATGTAACCAACAGCAGCATTAATAGTTATTGTCGTATTGTGTGTTACCACTAACACTGTCAAGAGATCCATTCCCTGTCTATAGAAAATACCATTAGAGAAATTAAAATTCTAATACCAATGATTGGGTTATTCAAAGCAAATCAAAACAACATATTTGTACAAATTATTTGTTCCACTAATAATTGTTGCAAGGCCATAAACTCTCAGGGTTTATGAAAAGCCTACAGAAAAAGTCAAGTGTCATCCTTCTCAGTACGAACAGTTATCACTCAAAGCATATACGTGCAGATTTATATTACTGTATTGATATAAAATGTCATCCTGCAGCATGATATTCCATTTCTGCTACATCTGTACAATCTATAGACAAAGTACAATCAATAAACAGATGATGGTTTTTGCTGGTTGTTGACAATACCCACGTTGTATCCCTTCTATGCTTCTTTTATTTGTCAATCATCTGGCAGCCCTTATGCACCCATGTAAAATTTTGATAGTTGAAACAACGTATGTTGGTGCAGACAGTAGAAGACTGGTGTTATTCTGTTGAAACACAAGTCACTTATAAATGCCAAATATCAATTTTCAAATATAATTGTTTACTTTCACACCACTGGCGATATTCAAAAAGGGATCATGCTAGCATGAGGGAATTTCACCACACCAAAATAACTGTGGTAGGGCTTTAAAGCTATTATGATGTTTAATCCTCTTCATCTTGATCAACATAAGTGAATCATTAGTAAACATGCAAGCAAAGTTTTCATTGCAGAATATGGCAGTAATCAATTCCATACTCCAATTTTTAACTGGATGACACCATGTAAGTCAAATTTCCTAGCAGGACAGGTCTCACGTTAAATCAAAATTTTATTGTTGATGGCCTAGAATCCACCAGTGATTTCTATGAAACAGCAAATTCTTTTTCTAAAAAACCTTAGCCCACAATACAAAGGTAGGTTGGAAACTCCCAAAGGAGGCATACTGAGCCATCTCTTGGCTATTAGTATGCAGGATAAAGTTTTTTTTTTTTCATACATTCTGACACAATAGCATGAAATGAAAATCTTCTCAAAGACCTCACACATGGTGTCATTGTAACAGGATAAACTGTTACATGCATTTTGTTGTTTACATATTGCCATATGTTATATCTGTTTATTAAGCTTATGAGCAGATTTATCTAACACAAACTATTAGTCAACATTTATTAAATGCCACAAATGCGACATCACCACCTCTCAAGCGGTATGAATATACCAAATCTCAATATTCTTATCATGGCATTTCTCAATGATATTTAATAGCCACGAACATCACTTATATATTCCAGTATTTCTGAAAAGTCAAAGTCAATACAAAGAACTTGATAGTTATACACACTGAATTTTTTGCTGAACGAAATATTCAGTGTATAACTATCTAGTAACAAGTACAGTGGCCTGTCACCTGCAACGCTTTATGCCAGGTCTTAGTTGAACACACAGTTTAAAGCATCAGTAACACCCTTAATATTAAATCAAATAGTAGCATTAGTAATGAGACAATGCTTAGCCACATTGTGAAAAACATTACCATTTGATGGATGCACAGTTGATAAATAATGAGTAAACTGTGTGTTATATCTCACAGCAAGGTCCCCCACACCCACATAAAAATTACGACAACTCGAATTATAAATAAAGCTGTAGAATAGGTAGAAGTTTAAGCCCATCTGATAAAAACTTCAATGACAAGGAATTTGGGCATAAGCACAAAGCCAGGAATTAGACGTTAATAACAATTCACAGAAACTGTTAAACTGTAATACAGAAACTATCGAACTGTAATACAGAAACTCCAAATTCACAAAAATTAATCTGCTTTGCCAATAACTGAATTTTAAGTAATTAACTAAGGCACTTATGCTGACATTTTTCAAGAACAAATCAAACTTCAGGAAACTTCAAGAGTCAATAAATGAACTGCCTTCTTGTGATATTAGTCAATATTCTGACCTGTGCAAAAAATCTCAAAGATGAGAGTTATCAGAACTATAAAATTTTCCTGATTTTATTGTGTTCCATAATTTCTATTCATGAGGCATAAAAAAAATTCCATCCCATAATAAGTTTTAAGCACTCCCTGGTATTAAGAACTTTTAAACTTGGTACATGGAATTAGAAAGTGACCAGCCACAGCCAGTGGCGGATCCAGGATTTTGGTTTTCGGGGGGGGGGCTTGACTTGGGCAAGTGTAGGCCTTATAGGAGGGGGCGAGGGGGTCGATGACAGAAAATCTCATGTCAACATTTTATTTCAGATTGCCACCTTTATAAGTACAGTAGAGCTTAAAAATAAAAATTAAGTTTGCAAAATTACGATGTCATTAGGGGGTGACCTAGATGCTTTTTGTGTGGTGGTGGGGGGGGGGGGAGGGAGGGCTTTGAGCCCCTTAGTCCCCACCTGGATCTGCCACCATTTCATACCTTTAGTCAAACACTTCTATAAATAATGTATGATGTATGCATACTTAACTAAACATTTTGGATATTCTAGATGAGCAGATTCATTACCATTGACCTGTTTTGAATTTATTAAAAGTTTGAAATGTGTTACCACAAACTTAACATACACATCTATAATAATATTATAAATACAAAAGTAACTCTGTCTCTCTGTCTGTTACGTTTTCAGGGCTAAATGGCTAATCTGATCTTGATGAAATTTGGCAAGGATATACCGTTTGCCAATGGGAAGGACATTTTTTTCTTGTGTAAATAACATAGCTTGTCACCGAATTTTGAAAGCTAACTGAATGGTGATAGACAGACATATAGTATGAGTAAGTCCCTGTGATGTTATGCCCGAAAGTGGTCTTGTTAATGTGCTTGCTTTCCAAAGCTCTGAGTTTGGTCCTGAGTTCAAATCCCGTTGGGAGAGGAATTTTTAAGACTGGTTTTTGAACATAAGAGCCACATCTGAACATTCTGTTGTTCAGATTCTGCGTTAAACTGTAGTTCCAGCCACGACAGAGGTGGAATATGTGGCAAATCGAATTTCTGTCACATAGGTGGCTGAACATTCCTTTGGGACCCAACAATGCCATAGGCATTTTATTTTTTTATGCTATATTAGTCACTCAGGCTTTGTTTCTCTTTCAGTCAGTTTGTGTATGATCTACGCTAGTGATGTAACTCTGACTCTGTCCGTTTGTTAGGTTTTGAAAAGTAAACGGCTATACCAATATTGATGAAATTTGAAAACGAAATACTATTTATCATTAGGAAGCACAGAGGATACTATTTTCAGGATAAATAACATTTTTGTTATAAAATTTTGAAAACTAACTGAATGGTGTCAGACAAATAGCGTATGTACCTCTGTAATATTATATCCGCTGTTCAGGTGGTGTTTTTCTGGCAGTCTGTTGTGTATGATCTGTTTGTAAAATCATTTAGAGACCAAACATATTATATAATATAGATGATGAATTTCATTGTACCGTATCTACCTAAAAATCCTGGCATCAGTATATTTTGTCTTCTTTTTTGACATACCTCGCAGGTGTAAACATAAATTGATTCTCTTCATGAGACATGTTTGATGGTAGAATGGTATGGTGATGACTTATTATCATATGATCCTATTATCATATGATCCTATTATCATATGATCATATTATCCTGGCTGCATGTTTTTTGGGATACCTTTTACGTAACTTACATCTTCATATATCCAATTCTAAGAATAAAATTATAAGTCCACGCTTACAAAGTCACGGCTAATGCTAGTTCTTTACATCTGAAGTAGGAAAAACCAACAAAATTATAATAAGTTTGGTTTTATATTTCACTGGTTGCACTTAAAAAAGTTGGGGAGACAGTTTTGTGTAGGGTTTCTAACAGTAATGTAATGCAGCTCATAGTATAAAGAGAGATTATTGATTTTTTGTATTGCATTACATAAACTGTCACAAATAATAAGTACACATAAAAACGCTATCAATAATGTTTGGAAAAGTAGATTACATAAAAATAGACAAAACTAATTTACTTACCCTAGTGTAAGTATCCACCAGCTTAGAACGATCCCTGGGCCTTCTGAGTGCTTCTGATGAGCAGACAGCAACCAGGGGAAGTGAGTATGACTGGCTTTGGAGTTTGGTCACTATGTCATTTATCAACTCTACCAACAGATCAGAATGATGTTTCGGTAACAAATTTTCTTCCACCTGTTGGCGAAAGGTACTCTTATACAGTCACTCAAGTTTGAAAGTATAAAGCACAGCAATAAAGAATAATAAAAACCTACAACAGTTCCATTAGAAAAATTTAGCTAGTTATATGTATGTAATAACCTTGGAGCTTAGATTTTCTTTTAATGGTTCACAATTTAAAATCACAACTGGGCCATTATTTCAGTTATAAACACAAAGCTATAAATGGGGAAATTCCTTCTAAAATATTACCTAATAAAAAATTTGCCTTGACAGGATGGGAAAATTACAAACAATATTATGGTGTGGAGTATAATAAAACCTTGAATAGAGGGCAGTGTGATAAACCATTATTCTTTTTCAGATGTAGCCTATTTAAATTATCTTTCCATTTCTTTAATTATTTTATTGATTCTTTCATTTACTAAAAATATTTGAAGTTTCTCTGTGACATCTGCTTCCTATTCCATAGTCTCTCACAAATCCTTTAAGTGATCGTAAGAATTTCGTTCTCCTGGCTGGTTGTGACCTTTATGTTTTTTAGTTAGGACCCATGATTCCTACGTAACAAAACCTGTAACGTCATAACCTCATAAAACTGAAACTGGGTTTCTTTCTTTATCTTTCCCTAACGTGTATGTGCTATACTGCCACACATTGGTGAGTATTTATGGAGCTTTAAATTAGTTTTCTCAGTGGAAATTTGTATTCTGGGCATATTTAGTTTATCTTGTAAGCAGCATGCTACAGTTTATCCCCCACCTCCTCATTCATAAGATGAACATCCGTCAAAACAAGAGTTACCCCACCGAGTTTTATGCCCATTGGTTTATTTTCTTCCATACATCTTCTTAGGATAATGTAAACATTAGCTATATTGAAAAGAAATTTAAAAAATGCTAGACAGGAAACAAAATTAATAATTAGCATAAGAAAATTTATCCACTGTTTACCACAAATGACAGCAGAATGACATTGACACACACAAAAATTTAACCCACGCGAAAAATTGCAATTATTAGGCATACAACCCTTCTTTAGCAGTAGAAAATAACAGATACAGGGTAGGTGGTACTGCTATGAACTGTCACAGTTGAACAGAGGGTGGGGATATGTATGAAACTGGAGAAAAGAGGTCAGTGAGTGGGATACTCAGTAAAAGAAAATATGTAAGTGAGCTTCGCAAAAAACAACATAGAAACATATCACAGTTGGACAAAAGAAGCTCATAGCAAAAATCAAAAAACAAACAATATTGTTGAACAAAAAAATACAAATGAACATCAATTTAGAAAAATGTGAAATTAAACATCATCTCTTATGAGTGGAAGTTTATGTTAGGCTGAGATAATAGCTGGTGGAAATAGAAGATAGAAATAGCCAAAGGAGGATAATTTGAAGGGATCACAGGGTACAATCTTAGGTTGAGACCTGATAGTTGCCCGATGTCCAGTTTGTACTGGTGGGTCATTTCCCACTGTCGGATTAGGAAGACTCTGATGGCATGGAAAGTGAAGCATAAATTAAAATTTGCTATCATGACAGGTGACATGGGCAGATAATCAATAAACTGGATTCTGGGTGAATACAGTTTGTCTTTGCACATTCATTGACAGTTGTTTGATGGCTAAATGTATGTTGGAAGCAGGAAAGTAGTTGCAAGATAACTGGTATCTTATATGGGAGGTTTCACAGGTGACAAGTCCTATGCTGGGAAAGCTTTCCTTAGTGATGGGACTGGTTAAGGTGGTGGAAGTACGGTGCATGTTGCACAACTTGCAGCATGGTCTGTTGCATGGGAAGGAGCCGTAGGATGTCTAGCAGTATGAGGATAGGTGGTCTAGTGAAACGTGTTCTGGAAGGGGCAAGGAGGATTTTGGGGAGGAGGGATCTAATTTCAGGGCAGGCTTGAATCAAGTCACAGCCTTGCTACAGAATTTGATTGATTGTTTTGAGGCCTGGGAAGTACTGTGCAATGAGGACTGAATCATTGTTTAAGAGGATTTAGGACGGGTTGATGGACTGTGCAGGTTATGAAATGGCACAAGATAGTTGTTTATAAACTAAATCTGGTGGATATTGAGGGATATTAGTGCCTGGGAGATGATGTTGGCATTCTATGTGAAGGGCTGCCAGTAGGAAAATATGCCAGTGAGGCCACGGCTGTAAAGGAGAATGTTTTGTGTTATGAGGATGGCAACTGTCAAAATGGAAACACCTTTTCAGGTTAGAAGGTTTGATGTGCTTGGGAGGCTGCAAGAAGGGACCTGATCTTGGAAATGGTACATTGCACGAAGCCCATGGCAATTAGGAATGTCAGTGTACAAGGATGTAACATCAATATCTACCAGGATAAAATCAATCAGAAGGGAGACATGGGCACTGCAGCAATACGGAGGAGAAAATGCTGTGGATTATTAGTATAAAAAGGAAGTTGACTAAATATGGGTTCTACATTATGATCCACCCAGGTAGAGATGCATTCTGTAGGAGATCTGTTAGCAGCAACTATAGGGCATCCAGAAATACCTGTCATTGATTTTGGGAAGCAGGTACAGGATAGTGGTGTGAGGATTTTTTTGGGAGTAAGAACTGAAAGTGGCTGTAGGATGAGAACTTGGAGGAACCCACGAAAGTTTGTGAACTCTAATCTTCCTGCCGACAGTGATTGTGGGATAAGAGGAGTAGGTGGTGTTCCTGCCTGGTAATGAAGAGCTTCAGCTACATAGTCACTGGGATTCATAAACACTATGATTGAGCCCTAGTTTTCCATGCCCATCCACTTTGACAGTAGCCATCTGTGTTGTAAGACTGTAAGCTGCACTGGGGTTGGTGCAAAACCTACTGCCGTGATCATGCCTAGGATGGTTTTAGTTCGTGCTTTGCTACAATAACTTGGTCGCCACTTAGCTTGATAAAACCCAAAACTAAGGAAGGGTAATAGATAATAAAAGTCACAGGTATATACTGGTAGATAGTCACTATACTCTTCAAACTTGAAACAAAGTCACACAGCTAAATTGGCATCGAAAAACTTTTCCAAAGAATTTTATCTGCAAATTCAATTAACTCATTTGAGACAGACCAACCTCACAACCCCTAACTGAACTTATAGCTTCATGAGGTGTTCTAGTTTTGCCACACGCTAGCTTCAAAGTTACACATGCCTGCCCAAAATCAGCATCTGCCCTGCTACGCGCCTAATTTGCTCCACACAGATGTGCAATAAAGCTCTAACTGAATCTTGAAGACTGGGGGAAGGAAAAATCTGGGCTCTATTTATAGAAACGTCCATGGATTTCTGACAAGAATAGTCTGATTAACGGATCAGATATCAGTTCCCAAGTTTGAGATTTCATCAGATTTCTTGACCTTGCGACTTAAAATGTTCCTATCGCTCTGAAATTTCGAGAGTAGCTAAATCCTCCAAAAAGTTTTAATTCATATCCTTATAAAAGTTTTTGTAGCTTTAATAGTTTAGCCGTAAAATAAATCATTTTATGCGATTCTCAAGACCTGTTAGTAACTCTTACAATTTTCTATTTTACTCCTAAAAAACTACCCTTTTGTTTACTATCATTCAAGGCATGTTTAATATTTTCAAAAGGGTGAAATAAAATTCGTAAACAAATTTAGCTAATTACTATTGCCTAAGTTCTTAAAGTCATCAACCTGAAAGTGACTTTAATCAATTCTACGTAATCAGAAATGACTACTGTGCAAATTTGAATTCTCTAACTGCTTTCTTCGATTTATTATTATTTTTTTTCTTGTAAACTACTCTGGGTGAATGCTTTCTGACTGACTCAGCTAATCTAGCCATTTTAACCAAGTATTTTTGGAGTCAAAATTTATTTTCTTCTACCTCAATCCAATGTCTTTGCAAATTCAAATGAAACTTACTAGAAATTCTTTGTATTTATTTAAACTTTATTTTAAATACTATTCCTTTTATTGAATTTATGTATTTGACCGAAATGATTAACTTTTCTTTAAGCATGAGTCTACCTATACCATGTAATATTAAAAAAAAAAAAAAAAATCTTGAGACTATACTAAGCTTTCCAAAATTTTGGTATGTTGTTTCAGCAGAAATGTCGTTACCTCCTTTCTACAAGTTGATTCCCTAGATATTTCCTAACATCTTAATTTTCGAATTTTAAAGTGGAAAACTACGTGATAAATTTTTATACCGGCATTTCATTTTTAATGTACTCAAACTTCGTAATAGAATTCTTTAGCTACAAGACTTATTGTCTTTCGACTGCCTATTATTCTAAAAAATATTGATTTTTAGCTAAATTATATCGAAACCAAATATTGCATATCCAGATTTTAGGTTAAGTTTTTCTACAGCTGTTTAGGTAGATCTGTAGCTTGAATTTACTGTTTAAACTGGAATTATTGCCTGTATTAACTATATCATTTGGATTATTTACTGAATTAACTACAAAAATTGACTTTAAAGCTGCGGTATCATGTTACTCAGCTAAGCCCGCTATTCTGTAAACCAATTTCGCTCTGCAAAATTACAAAATTCTAAGGTATGTTACAGCGTCAATCCAAATGCTTCCTCCCTAACAGTCTTGATATTTGTGACAGTCATAAAAATTCTGATAGGTGGTCCCTCAAACAGTATTCCAACAGCATCTCTGAGCCACTGATATCTCACAACTATTTACCAGATTTAGTTCTTAAACAACTATTTTGTGTCATGTCACAATCCACACAACCCAGCAACCAACCTAAAACAATCATAGTACAGTCCTGGTCATCTTCATATGCCTCGACTCTGTCAACTGAATCCTACAGTGATGTAAATGTTGGTCATTCAACAAATGTTTTGACAAATGGTTCAAACACTTCAACTCTAAAAAAGCAGCAACCATGGGTGGGTAGCAAAAATGAATAAACAAAAGTAATGTGCAGTTAGACTGAGAAGGAGTGTATATATAAAAAGGAAAACTATCTAAAAACCATTTCAAATATAATTGTTTTTATGATTATAACCAATAAACAGTTGTTGTTGTGGCTTTATGGCCCGTCGACAGCAAGGTCATTAGCGCTTTAACAATAACCAGCTAACACTGTGGCTTAAAAATATACTAAAATACTGTCTGCATGGTCGACTCTAAAGGGGACGACAATACAGACAGCAGAATAAAATAAATCACAAAAAAAGACGTAGATGTAAAGAGGCCAAACGGGTTTACAAATGAATTAAAAACACTACGTGTCTCACTGCCTGTATAATGGCCAGCAAGACAGGAATTATAACAATATAAAAATAACAACAATGCACATGGATGGTTGACTGTAAAGGGGCCACCCAACCATCTTAAAATTAGGCTGATCTGCCTAAAATCTTAGGCACTAGACCGGCCAGCACACAAAATTTTAAAACACTCGCCACATTGCTGGCCTCATTGTTTAAAATAAGAGACAGATCGTTGGCCAGGCCAACGTCTACCCTTAGTCTGAAAACAGTACACAATCAACTAAAATGTGGCGCACTGTCAGAGGTATACCACAACCATCACATTCGGGTGGGTACTCCCTGCTGAGAAGAAAGCTATGAGGATAGTGCCCTATATGAAGGCGAGTAAAGGGAACCTCATCCCTCCTCGCCCGCTGGAAGGAGCTGCTCCATGGCTGAACGGTTGGTTTGACCAGCCAGAGCTTATTATGCCCTACCTCCAACCACTGCCTCTGCCAAATGTCAAAAACAAATCTTTTTACCGTAAAGGCAAGATCAGACTATGGGACTGGATCAATTCTGACCTTGTCGCAGGCTAACTTGGAAGCTTCATCAGCTGCCTCGTTCCTCCCGATTCCCACATGTCAGGTACCCAGCAAAAAACAACCTTCTTTCCAAAAGAATGGAGCAATCGGAGGGTGTCCTGTATATATTGGGCAAGATGATCTGCTGGGTACATACTTCCCAAGGCCTGAATGGAGCTGAGGGAATCATAGCATATGATGTACTTCATGCCATGACTTTAACAAAGTGTAACGCTCTGCACTGTATAAGCAGCATATACTATTCAGCTTGAATCTATAAGTCGCTGAGGGAACACTAAGAAGCAACCTACTCTGTTAGCCTGCTTAGACCCATCCATATAAACCGGGATGAAATTGTGAAACATGTTTAAAACATTTTTTTAAATTTGAGTAAAAACATTGGTAGCGGCACACAGCTTGTTGTACCGTGACTGTTCTAAAATTGTTCTTGGCCCTTTTAAAAGCCTGTGAGGAGATTTACTGTGATGAAAAGAGGGCATCTTAAACCCATATTCCTCTAAGATAGCCTTTGTGTGGTAGCTGAGCAGTTTGGTCGTTGTTTTGCAGTTGGTGTAAAGCCATTCAAAGTTAGGATGAATAACTACGTCATACATGGGACTGCCAGGAGTTGCGGCAATATGTATATAGTGTTACATCATGATGAGACCCCGGCGGATAGAAAGCGGCAGCTCGCCAAAATATGCACAAATGCTGGGTAATTAGACTGGTGCAGTATGCACCTGTGGCAAGACGAATTCCTCCATCATGGTGGACACTATCCAGTATTTGGAGATAACTGTCCCATGCCGAACCATACACAATGCAACCATACTCTGACAGGGACTGCACAAAGGCTCTATAAAATTGTAGCATGCAGGAACAGTCAGCATCCCACGCCCTGACACACAGACATTTTAAAACATTGAGAGCTTTCAGGGCACTGGCTTTAACATCTTTAAGATGTGGCAACTAAGTAAGTCTACTGTCTAAAATGAGACCCAGAAATTGAACATTTTCACTAAATCCTAAAACGTTGTTCCTCAAGGTGAGATGAGGTTCTGCTAAAAGACTTCTACTGCGACTAAAAAGTACACACCGGGTTTTCTCAGCAGAGAAATTGAAGCTAGTGTGTACTGGCTATACATCCAGCCTGTTCAACGTGTGCTGCAGCTGCCGATCAGTGCTTCTCAGGCTAGACGATGCACAAAAAATTAAAAGTTCTTCAACGTATAAGGAGTACCGGATGGGCTCCTCATAACAGTTGAAATGCTATTAATTGCAATAGCAAAAAGGGTCATACTTAAAACTGACCCTTGAGGAACACAGTTTTCCTGGATAAAAAATTCTGACACTTCACTACCAGAAGCAACGTCCTGATGAAAATGATTTAAAAAAAAAAACGGAAAATTTCCCCTGAAACTGTATTCATATAACTGTTTTACTGCTATGCTCGTCAGAGACGACACGCCCCTGATCCAGTAATCCAGATACCGGCGAACGAGAGCATCTCCAAGATACCAGGTGCGTAAATATGAAACCGGAATTTTTTCATAAAAAAATACACCTTTATTGTATAAAAATGGTACAAAGTACCTTATTTGAAATATCATCCATTGCTAGATATACATTTTTCCCATCTCTCTGGAAATTTATGAATGCCACGCCAAAATTTTTTTTCCTCTATTGACGCAAACCAGTCATTGAGCCATTTTCATACATTTGCATAAGAAGTGAAGCACTGCTCAGCAAGTGCATGTCCCATCAATGTAAAGAGAGAGTTATCGGATGGAGCTTGGTCAGGTGAGTAAGCCTCGTGCATCAGTATCTCCCGACTAAGTGCTACAATCATTTCCTTGACCGGTTTTGCTGTATGTGATGGTACGTTGTCATGGAGCAAAATCACTGTGTTGCCTTTTCTGGTATTCTGGTCGTTTTTCCTGCAATGCTTGATTCAGATTGATCATTTGCTATCGATAAAGTTCAGTATTAACAGTTTCACTAGGTTTTAAGTAGCTCGTAATAGATCACACCATTTTAATCTCACCAAACACAGAGCATTGTCTTCCTTCCCAGGTGATTTGGCCTTGACGTTGATGTTGATGGTGATGGTTCAGAAGGAGTTACCCATGATCTTTCATGCTTAGGGTTCTCGAAATATATCCACTTTTCATCACCTGTCACAATTCGATGGAAAAATGACTTTTTTATACCTGGTGAGTAGCATTTCACAAGTGGTTTTTCGTTTTTCTTTCTGCCTGTCAGTCAGTTCATGTGGAACCCATTTTTCCATCTTCTGGAACTTTCCCATCGCTTTTAAACGTGTGGAGACAGCTGCCCTTGTTACATTTAATTGGTCTGCGAGTCGTTCTTGCATTTGGGCATCATCCTCATCCAACAATGCTTGAAATTCGCTGTGCTCACACTTCTTTGGAGGTCTTCCACTGTCTTCGTTTCTCACATCAAAATCACCACTTTTGAATTTTTTAAACCATTCAAAACATTGCAATTTTCTGAGAGCACGCTCACCGTAAGCTTCGACAAGCATTTGATGCCATTCTGCAGCAGTTTTCTTTAAATGGTAACAGAAAATCAATGATGTCTACAAATCTTAGGTTGGAGGCTCAAAACTCAACATGTTAAACATTATTGAAAACTACACTGTCGTATGAAACTTGTATTGTTGTGGGTTGAAAATGGCTGTCAGATGCCAAAAAAAGAAAATGGTGACAATGATGCAATCTGATGGTAACTGCATTGATAGCAAGAGCCGTCTATTGGAAAATTCTGGTTTCATATTTACACACATGGTATACAGCAGATTGACTTCCCATACTTTTTCTGATGGTGTGGAATGGTTAATGGTGCTCACAAAGTTCTACCATTACCTCCTGCCAGTCAGCTCTGTTGATATTCCATTTCCATGTTGTAATTCTTTCTCCAAGTTCAATCTGTACATGCAGCCAAGTTGGGAAGTGGTCGCTTCCATGTAGGTCGCGATCCACGTACCAAAGCATTAAGTCCGCAAATGAAGGAGAGCAAAGAGAAAGATCAATGGCAGAGGACATATCAGTAGCAGAAGTGAAGTGCGTCATTTGACTGGTATTAAGGATGCATACATCCTCTCTCTCCAATAATCTACAAATTTCCCAACCTCTGGGGGCAATCGGTGGTTGATTCCCACAACTCACTGTGCACTTTAAAAGCCAAGAAATTTGCTGCAATAAATCAGCCAGTTGACCGAAATCAACTGGTGACCCTGGCGGTAGATGTAAGGAGCATACTGTGAATTGTACTGGTTCATGAATTCTGCCAGCTACTGCCTGCAAGGAATAAGTGAGAGCAACAGGTTCCGTACAAACACAGCCACTCCCCCCCTTCACTAGATCACCCTCGGTATCATCCTTTCAGTAAACGTATATCCTCTTGGCACAGGTTGGTGTGTTGGTATGAAATGTGTCTCTTGGTGACAGAGACACAAAGGATCAGACCATGCTAAGAGTTGTAACTTCTCTTTGTGAGCCGTAAAAGTGTTAATGTTCCACTGCAGTATGGGAGCCATCCAACCTATTTAGTTTCACCAGTCCCGGTTCAGGTGGGTCTTCGGTCACTGCCTGCTGAAGGACAGGACCAGTCTCGTCCACCAGCATTTCAGTTTTCTTCTGGCTCCAAAGAGAGAGACATCTCCGACTCAGTAAATGACTCAAAAACCTCCTTGAACTTTTTCTTCCTCAGCCTCTTTCCCTTCTTCTCCCAACTAACAGGTAGTCTGGGAGGGGACGAAGAGGAAGATTTCACAAACTGATTCGGGTCCGTCTGCCTGAACTTCGGGATCCAGACCTTTAGATCGCCTCCATTAGTGCTGGTAGCATATGTGGTTGCTATTCTTGTCACTGCACATGTTGGAATTGGAGGTGCAGTGACTTTAAATGCTGCTGCTGGTGGAACCTTCACTACTGCCGCTGATGTGGTTGAGGTTGCAGACTTGTTGCTACCGACGTCCGTGGTCATAAATGTAATGACCTAAGCGGATTTCGCACCACATTTGTACTGACATGAGCACGTAGTACTTGTGCTCATGTCTACAACGGACATCTGGGTAGCAACACTCATTTTCCTGACCAGAGTTGAAGCCACCTTAGCAAAACGTGTTGCAATAATGGGAGTGGAAAGCAATTTATCTTTCTTCTTCACTTCACCATTCGGTAATCGCTCTTTGGTCTTCAACTCCTGTATCTTGCGCTCTTCAAGATACACTCCCTGCTCCAGGCGGTGTGCGAACCAGAGCAGTTGAAGCAAACCTCCATAGCTTATCCCCCAGGCTAATACAAGAGGGGTGCGCATGTGCCTCTGAGGTCGCACGCTAGCGAGTGATTGCCCTCATCACCTATTCACCACCTCGGCATGGGTCAAACCTTGAGGATGAGGTTTTTTTTTTTTAATAGAGGTTTGCTCTATCCTCGCTATCTGGGCGATGAAGCCAAGATCCCCGTTCTCTTCTTTTTTTTTAACTGCTTTACGTCTCTTAACATCTAGGTCTTTAGAGACGGGAAAGGATGGGGGGGGCAAGGAATGGGAAGGAATTCGGCCATGGCCTTTTGAAGGAAGCATCCCGGCATTTGCCTGGAGTGATTTGGGAAACCATGGAAAACCCAAATCTGGATGCCCGGACGGGGATTCGAACCGCCGTCCTCCCGAATGCGAGGAAGCACGCTAACCGTTACACCGCCCTGCTCGGTCCCGTTCTCTTAAACACACAACGTTCCATCCAAGTAAAATAATTAAATACTGAAACTGATGAAGTGTAAAATTTCTATCCCTGCAAACACCACATATTATGTAGAAGGAATGCTCCTAACAGTAGCACAAATCTCTGCAGGTCTTGACCAGAAAAATTAAAACCTAATAACTACCGTTGGCATGAACTGAAAAATAAAAAATTAAAACAAACACAGTATATATCACTAGTAGGGATAGCAATCCAGCAAAGCGGGATCCCACAATCCCTTGGAATCCCGCATCATTCGACAGTCTAGCAGATCCCGCACAAAATTAAGCAGATCCGCAATCCGCAAAATGCGAATAAAACGTGCGTCAGCCTGCGTGACTCGCTTTCCCACTCGGTCTCTATCAGATGTATTGACCTGTTTGCCTGTACCCTTGCATTTGGCATTTGACTCATGTCAACAAACGTTTGTTCTTGTCAACCTTCATCATTCGTAAGTAAATAGATACACTTTTACGTATTCATCAAAACTTAAGTTTGTTTCGAGTACACATTTCTGTAATTTTAGTTATGTTGCATATTTAGTACGATTTTCTAACTATATAATTATTTTTTATGTGTTGCACACGTTTTCTGAACTACACAGTTAAAGCTTTTTTCATAGTTTCATTATTCCTTTTTTTTGTATTTGCAGATAAAATAATTGTGACAATTTCCTTATTTGTGGCTGAAAATTTGATTATTCGTTGATACGAAACTAATGTTCTCGTAATTTTAATGATCGCATACCTATTTATTTAGCAACTATCAAAAGGCAATTGTATATCCTTTGACTTATTGTTGTTTTGGCCACCTCCTCAATGCGTTTCTTCGATGGAAGCCGCCTGCTTACACGTGACGCTCAGGCTTTCAATTAATCCCTCTTCTCCTTATTATTATTTCGACTAAAGGCAAAAAAAAGTTATAATGGAGTTTTCACGGGTGTATCGACTAATTGTATTGTCTGAACACCGTACTTCGAAGGCTGCCTCTGTCGTCTTCCTCACGTGTGAAATATCGTGTTTTTACAATAAAATACGGAGGTACAACCTATGAGGACTTCACTACAATCATTCGCCGAGAAAGTCTCCTTTCTTACTAAAAAGTAATTATTTCCACTCTAAAAACGCCGTTACGCCACATAAGTAAAACTGAAATACTTGACAGTTTACGTGTTGGTGAGTAGTTTCTTTTAATAATATTGAATCAACTGTAAGATCAATCAAGGAATCAGGAGATATAATAATTAATCCCACAAAAACAATTCTTGTAAAAAAAGGCCAAGTCTCGTGCTTGTGCAGTGACAAAATGTTATGAGATCTTGTTCTGAGCCAAGTCTACACTTTACAGAGTATATTCACTTGTGAAATGGAATGCTTTCCCTCAGTGTTATGGAATGTTTATTTAGAATTAAAAAAACTCTGGTAACTTGGCCATTAAGCAAACCTTGTTTTTAAACTTATGAGAAGTATTGCAAGACACATAATATGACCTAACACTGAATATTTTCCATTTTTTTTATTTATTTAAAAATTGGTTTAGATTAAAAAACAAAAATGTAAAACCTCGAAATATATTTAAGACATGCCAAAAAATTTTAATGTCATTTTGTCAATTAAAATATTGTTAACTGTTAATTTTATCATTAAAATTGATTTATTAATTTAATTACTATTTAATTTATTAACGTTTTATGTAACTATGTTTTGAATATATGCGTTAAAAAACTGTTTTCGCCAATCCCGCACGGATCCTGCGGGACTGGCACAAATCCCGCAAAAATCCCGCGGGATTGCAATCCTTAATCACTAGTTCAACATGTAAATATCTCATTAAATATGAGTTCCTAATTTTAATTTAAATGTTCAACTAACCAATTTTGAAGCAATTTCATGTGGGGCTAATGCATCTTTGTTCCATTTAAAAGTAACGGTTCTGTGTTTATTAGATTCGAGCAAACATTCAAGCACACTTCCTCCATTCTCCACAGACAAAACAGTCAGTTTTGGTCCACGTTCTGATCTGCAGCGGCGTTTAACTGGTTTCTTCGGTCGTTTATCTGACTGACTACTGCTTGATGCTTCTACAGATGTATCCAGAGCTGATCTGCAAGAAAAAGTAAACATTTTATTCAATAATGTATTTGTTAAATAATATAATTAGAAAAAATGATTATGAATCCATTGATTGAGAGGAAGTGAAAATACCAGCACAAAAAAAGCACACAGAAGTTTGTTTTCATTTAGGTTGCACACTAGCCCAAATATATATAAAGTTATTACAGTAACTGGCACCCTAACATTACTTTTTTCCGCAGGACATTGCCAATTTAAAATCTTATTTTGCACAAATAACGTGAAAGTATACAGACTGTGTATAGTAAGCAAGGTTTTACATTTGTCACGGAGATGGCTGTAAGAGTCTAATGTGAAGACAGATAAAAAGATGACCAGTCAAAGATGGGGATAAAGGGGGGAAAAAAACACAACACTTCTACAGTCACAATAGTTGTACTTTTGAAACTTAAAAGAAAAGTAGGTTTTTTTTTTTGGGGGGGGGGAAGTTAAGTCTCTCTTTATTTCCATTCTAGTAGTGTTATACATATCTTAAAGGAGTTTTCAACAATGTGTTACCAGAAACGTGGAGTTTTAACTTAAAACTGAAACATTTATTGAATGTCAGGTCAATAAAAGTTACCTACAAGATATAGTTTACTGCTGATCCTCCTTTGTGTAGTTGGTTTCCTTTTGGCTTCCAAATAATTTGCACAATAACCATTCTAGTGTTTGAAGCTCCTGTCAAAGGTCTTTCACAGAACTGTTGTCAGTACTGCCAATGTCTTGGGCACAATTTTGACAAGCAAGGATTTCAGTGTTATTTTAACTTTGGGGAATAGTTAAATAACAGATGTAGTCACGTTTGGAGAATGATTAACACTTATCTTCATCAAGAAATGATGAAGCAAATCCAACATTCAGTCACTTCAGTATCAATTAAACTGTAACCGTCACATATTACACCACTTTGCATACCAGCTGGTTACCAGTGACTAACAAATAGCAAATTCACCAATCTTTAAACATGTCTGTGAATGTTTTTTACACCTTGCTTAGTAAAAGATCACCCTATCTTTATACCTGAGGTGGAGGGAAAAAAATTGAGTAAAATTCATTTTTGACAGATGATATGCAAAATAGCCATTCTCAAAGGGAGAAATGCGATGGAATGTAACAGTGAATTAGTGGAAGCCCTTGGGAATAATGCCCTACTATACCGTACAGTAGCACAGTGGGTAGGAAAGTTTCAGCAAGGACGTGTGTCAACCAGTGATGAGCAACATTCAGGATGACCGGTCAGTGTGCGGACTGACGTGGCACGTGCCGTCATCGAGCAGCTCATGGCTGAAAACAGACGATGGACGCTACGGGAGTTAGAGAGAAAGTGGCTATGAGAAATGCACCATCCACAGGATATTGCGTAATGACCTGCTCCTACGCAAAATTTCATCGCAGTGGGTGCCGCATGCACTGACGGAAGTTCGAAGGTGGGTGCGCTATGCAATATGCTCCCGACCACCTTGCATGTTGGCAACAGGACGGCGATCAATTCTTGTCACGAATAATCGCCATCGATGAATTTTGGGCCAGGGCATACAAACCAGAACTGACACGTCAGTCCGCAGAATGGCAAATATGCTGGATCACAAAGGAGGCAGACGTTCCGCAAGAATCCTTCCCCAGTCAAACTGATGGTGATCGTTGTGTATGATGTCAGGGGTGTCATTGTTTGCCACTTTGTTCCTCATAGCAGAACAGTGACCGCACAGTACTACAGGGACTTCCTGGTGTGACAAGTACGACAGGGCGTTCGGGATAAACATCCAGAACTTTTGGACAGTGCAATAATCCTGCACGACAATGCAAGACCACATAAAGCAGAGTGTGTAGGGCAGCTACTACGACGTTGGGGATGGGAAGAATTGGAGCACCCACCGTCTCTCCCGACATTTCACCCTGTGACTTTGATCTCATTCACAAGATTAAGGAACCACTATGTGGTAGGCGGTTTGCAACACGAGAGGACACTGCTAATGCTGTGCGCCAACAGGTGGCCCGATGCTGAGGCTGGTGGTATTCAGCACCTCCCACATCGTTGGCAGCGTGAGGTGACAGTAGCAGGGGACTACTTTGAGGGTCTTTAGGCCCAGGTTTGTCATGTCAACGTTATGTGTACTGTCATTCTTTTGCACCGTGAAGGCCATATTGCCCTGTATACTACCATAATAAATTAGTGTGTTATGATATTTCAGTGCTATTCATGGCCTACACATGTAGTTAACACCATGTCCTTTCATCTGTATAAGTCACTTTTTCCAACTGGACTGGTATCTACCAGAAAAAAAAAAGTTGCCATGACTTATGCCCCAACCCTCGTAATAATAATAAATTAAGCTACTAGAAGACAAAAATAATGGTGTCACCATGACATTTTTATTTATTGGTAAAGAATAGCCCAGTTATTGAGACATGAACATATAAATTACTTCAGAGAAGCAATGTTTCTAAACTAAACTGTGCTTCTTATTTTAGTAACCTCTATGTCATAAAAAAAAACTGCCTTTAGCTACACATTCACATCTTGAAGAAAAACATTAAATATAAATGTGGTACTATTAAACGAATCCCCAGCAAAAAAATAAAATAGCAAACAAAAGCAAAGCATAAATTTTTCTCTTTTGATCATCTTAAATGTTAGTCAGTGATAAAGAAATTTTTAGCTGAAAAATAAAACTGTTTTCCCTACTTATGAAAAAATCTGGTTGAGTAATTACAGTAATATTTAGATGTAACTGGAAAAGTGTGACAAAAACTAAGAAACGGATAAAATACTATGAACAGCCACCATCAAGATAGATTATATTATGTATGCAGCCCAGTCAATACAAATAATATTCTTGGTAATAAGAATCCTGAGTAAAATATTCCACCAATCAGATATCTGGGTAGGGAAGATTATATTACATATGCAGCCCAGTCAATACAAATAATATTCGTGGTAATAAGAATCCTGAGTAAAATATTCCAGAGGTAAAGTAGTCCACCAATCAGATATCTGGGTGGGGACTACTCAGGGAGGGAGTCATCAGAATCAGAGTGTGGAATATTAGAAGTCTGAATATGTCAGATAGATTAGAAAACTTAAAAAGAGAAATGGAACGAATTCAGTTAGGAGTTGTTGAGGTTAGTAAGATTAGGTGGAAGGATGCACAGGATTTCTGGTCAAGGGAACATAATCATTAACACAAAAGCTGTCAGTGGGGTTACTGGTGTGGATTTCTAATGGACAAGAGAGTGGGGAAATGGATGAGTTATTATGAACACTGAAAAGTTTAGCGACAGGATTATTTCGATGAGGTTAGAAACTAAGCCCACCTCAACCATGTTAGTACATATGCATATGACATCACTGGAAAATGATGAAGAAATAGATAAAATATACACTGAAATTGAAGAGTTAATCCAATATGTGATGGGGGAGGAAAATCTAATAATCATGGGTGATTGGAATGTGGTAGTGGGAGCAGAAAAAGAAGTGAATACTGTAGGAAGTTTTGGTCTAGGTGAAAGACATGAGCTAGGAATCAGGTTGTTAGAATTTTGTGATAAATATAAACTAGTCGTGGTGAACACATTATTTAAGAATCATGCAAGAAGGATAAATACCAGTAAATGTCCAGGGGATACAGGTAGATATCAGCTAGATTATATCATGGTCAAACAGAGATTCAGGAATCAAATTCTAGACGGTGAAGCATACCCAAGAGCTGACATAAACTTTAACCACAATAGTTATTAAGTTTAGGCTGAAATTTAAGAGAATAAAGAAGCAACACAGGCAGAACAGAATGAAAATGAAAAAATTGAAACACTCTAACATGAAGGGAAACTTTGTAGAGATGGTAGATGTGGGTCTAAGAAATGACTCTGAAAGGAGTTCAACTGAGGATGAATGGAATGCACTGATACCAGGAATAATCAAAGCTGATAAAGAAACATTAAGCTTTAGGAAACAAGCTAAACCTCGGAACACAGACAAAATATTTGAGTTGATACATGAATGGAGAAGGCACAAAAATGCTCAGGATGAAGCTGAAAGAGAGCAGTACAGACATTTTAAAAATCAAATATACAGGAAATGCAAGAAAGCAAAAGATAAGAGGCTGCAAGAAAGTGTGAAGGAGTAGCAAACGGAATGGCTGTAGGTAAAGTAGATGTGGTATAAAGGAGGATGAAATTGATATTTTGGAGAAATGAAGAAAAGATGTAAAAACATTAAAGCTACTTATGGGAAGCCTCTTCTAAAGTTAGAAGATAAAGCTAACTGATGAAAGGAATACATAGAGAAACTGTATAATGGGGATGATTAGAATAAAATTGTACTGGAGAAAGAAGAAAAAAAAAGGCAACATTGATGACTTAGGATACAGAATCTAACAGAGCTTTGCAAGATTTGAAATCAAGTAATGCATTTGGAATTGGTGAGATTCCTGCAGAACTTCTGTAATAACTAGGGAAAGAAGGAATCCAAAGATTATTCAAACTGATATCAAAAAGTTATAATACACGAGAGACTCCAACTGATTTTAATTAAAGAATCATCTTCACACTTCTGAAGAAATCAGTAGTCAATAATTATGAGAATTACAACACCGTAAGTCAAATATCATATGCTTCAAAATTATTGATCAGAATAATATACAGAAGAATACAAAGAACATTGGAAGAGACAATAGGTGTAGATCAGTTCGTGTTTAGAAAAAACAGTGGCACAAGAGAAGAACTCTGGCTTTAAGAGTAATACTTGAACAGGGGACCAAGAAAATCAAAGATACTTTTATGGCATTTCTTGATTTAGAAAAAGTTTTTGAGAATGTTAGGCAGGACAAGATATTCAAAATTTTAAGGAATTCAGGTCAAAATATTGAGTCAGAAGAATACTTTATAATCTATATAAGAATCAAGTAGAATCAAAGCAGAGAATCATGAGAGAGAAGCATTAGTTAAAAAGGGTGAGAGATAAGGTTGTAGAATATCCCCATTAAAATTCAACTTGTATGTATAGGAAGCAATAAAGAAAGTAAAATAGTAATTTGAACGTGGCATAAGTGTTTAAGGAAAAAACATACAGACTTTTTCTCAAATTTGCTTAAGACTTTGTCATGTAGCAGAACAGACTGGAGATTTTGAGAAGTTACTGAATGGCATGAACAAAATACTGAAGGAAGATTTTGGACTAAATGTAAACTAAACCATGACAAAAGTGATTAAATGTAGCAGAGGTGATAGTAATAATGATAGATCAAATGTAAAAAAAAAGATCAGATACAATAGGACAAGTGAGTGAATTCTCTTACTTGGGAAGTAAAATTGCAGCAGATGGTTGAATCAAGAATGATGTTAAAAGCAGAAGTCTCTTCTTCAAAAAGAAGTTTCAAATTATGGTCCGAGACTAAGAAAGAATTTTTTAAAACACATCACTTCATGGTAGCAAAGTATTGACTTTAGGAAAATTAGAAAGAAAGAAAATTAAAGCAATTGAAATGTGGTGCTATAGAAGGCTGCTGAAAATTAAGTGGATAGATAAAGTACAAAATGAATATGTTTTGGAAACGATGGGTGAGGAATGAAGTTTGTGGAAGCATCTTACACAAAGAAGAGACAGGATGAATACAAAACTGGATAATTTGTTGGTGAAGGGAACAATCAAAGGTAAGAACTGTAGAGAAAGATAAACATTACAATATATGATGCAGATAATTGAGGACATGGGTTGTAAGTGGCATATTGAAATGAAGACGTTAGCACAAGATAGGAAAGATGGAAGATTGCATCAAACCAATCAAGAGCAAGGAAAAAAAATAACAAAGAATAAACAGGAAACTGAAAAAAAGGAAGCTAGGTAGAATACTTTTGCTCAATTAATTCCTTGTAAAAAAATTTCTTTAAAAAACATAAAAAAGATTGCTATGAACATCAAACAGACTTGGATATGCTATAATATTATAAGGGAACATACACTGGCAGAAATTAAAAGAGCAAATCCAGAAAGGAATGGTGTAATTTTAGGAAGCTTTGCGGATATATCCAGGGCCATACACAGAAAAAAAATGATAAATTGAAATGGATCAGGCTAAGTTTATTGCTTTTATACACAATTGTCAGTAAGAAGTGCGCCCTCCTTGAGCACCTATACATTCATGGATCCTTGCCGGCATTGAATCAATTAGTGTTCAGATGTCTTCTTGGGGTATATCTCTCTCAGCCTGCATGTCTTGTGCAGCCACTTGTTGCGCAGTTTGTGCTGGGTGACCATGTGATCTAATGTGTATACTCCTGGCATCCCAGATATGCTCTATTGGGAACAAATCTGGGGACCAAGCAGTCCAAATTGTGATTGTGAGCCCTTGGCTAGGTTTATGTTGTGATGGTCACAGTAAGAGGACGGGCATTATCCTGTTGGAAGATGCGTTTTGGATTGTGGACATGAAGGGTCCATCACCCCATCAATATAGTGGTAGGCTGTCACTGTGCCTTCAACAACAATCAACTCAGTCCTGCTGTCGAAACTAACTGCCCAAAAACCATGACACTAGTGGCTGGACCTGTGTGAAATCACATAGGTAAGCTGATTCTCCACTATTCCTGTGTACATGTTCTTGATTATTACCTTGCCACAGACAGAATTGAGACACCACTCACACGTCCATTTGTGTATTGCAGTACACCAGGTTAGATGATGCTGGCAATGAAATCAGGTTAATAGAACAAACTGCATAGGGGTCAAAGTTTAACCCAACTTCATGCAGTCAGTTTACAATCATCGGGGGGGGGGGGGGGGGGGAAATCTCTCCATAACTGATACTTGGATCTGGCCTGCGGTCACCTCTCTGCCAGCAACAGCCACCCATACTATTTGGCAGTTTTCACATGCTGCTGTCCTTCTCTATGGACCTGTGACTGCTCTAGGAGTACTACAGCCTTCTTTCATCCACTGTGTAGCAAGTTTGTATAGTGAAATTGCACTTTGGCCAATCCTATAGGAAATTTCACGATATGATGCAACCATTTCAAACACACCAATTCTCTGGCTTCTCTCACAGTTAGGCATTTGGGTGTAGAGGGTCATCACTCTTTGCCTTGCCATACTTGGTGTATAAAAAGCATTATGTTGCAACACACTGTTCACCACTTATACACTAAAAAAACTAGCAATTTTGTGTAATAAATAGCCCTGTAATTCTCATACTATCACATGCGAAACTTTCAATTTTTAACCATCTAATACTCTTCACATGGTGATTCTTGGAGCCAAATTTCATTGATTTATCACAACTCCATCTTGATGTTCCACTTTTAATTTACAACAGTGTATTGTAAGAAATTGTGGTTTGGGCTATTAGAACTTACTGTTAGGAGAAGTGGCCTCTAATTGCAAGAAAACAAAGTATACGGATAGAAGCTACTTTAATATGACTATGTATAAAATAAAAGTAGGCAGATACAGGTGTGAAAGATCTTTTAAAAACAAAACATGAAAAATTACAAATGGAGACCCTATTTGATATTAATTAATACCTCAAGTCATAATTGCAGTTAGCTCCTTAACTACGAAAACATTACTATGTGTGACATTAGAATGGCTGTGACATTAGACCAGTAAAACAAGGAAAAATCAATAGGATATTACAGGAATTTTCAGAACAAATAAAAACGATACAAGATGGGGAAGTATGAACTCTTAGGTTACGAATAAATAAATAAAAATCAGTTTTAAGAATTTTTAGTGTTACATCTAAATGCCTTGAACTATTTTTTGGCACAATTTCCATCCATTAAACATGGCATAGAACCACTCTGAAAATACCCTCACCTGTGAAAACAGCAACTGTTGCATGACTCGTTTGAGGTAATTATACCCCAAATTGCCAGGAAAGACATAAAATGCAGACCAGATTAAAGTCATTTGGTACTAAGTGTAGACTTTATGAAAAAAAGGGATGTACCACTTTTTCTAAGGCAGTGATGAGTGGCAATGCATTGTTACAAACCAATACAACTAAATATTAACTGCCTTGCTTTGGATTGCATGATTCAGTATTTTTAGGGGCTCACAATGGTCTGAAGCATTTACAGGGTGCCAAATTCTATGATATCATTGAGCACCATTCTTGCTTGTTGCAGAAAATGAAGCAGAGGACCTTTCCAGTGGATACTGTATGTTTGAATTTTTGTCCAGGCGGAAATGTAGTAGCTCAACAATCTGTGGAATACTGTTTCAATTCTGGCATAAAGTGAAATACCTGTCTCCTCACCAGTGATGAATAGTTTTTGAACACACCTCACCTTCATCTCTATATTGTATTAGGAAAGCCAAAGCTCTAACAAGCCACTTTATTTCGTACACTTTGTCAATTTATCTCTGCAATTTCTATGTATTTAATTCAGAAAATGGGTAACAGATAATATTTCACATTCAGCAGGTTCACCCACTGTCTTAAACATTTTAAACCATATTCCTCCATAAGAGGGTTTCTAGAAGGGTAGTGCAAAAGGGAAATTATAGCACATTTTTACAGCAATGACTCAAAAGTTCTTGTGGCCAAATTTGGAAACAGTCTTTACTTCCTCAACACATCTCTTAGTCATGTGAAAATTATGAGAAAAATAATCTAGGTAAGGTGGTGAACACTGAAATTTTGAGTAACATAAACAGCAGATACAACCACTAAATATGTCTGATGATGAACAATTAAAAAAGAATGAGAAATTGTTGAAGCATAGAACAAGTTTCAACAGCACAGTGAAAAATTCAAACTGAAACAAGATTCTTGGCACCAACGGAAGTTCCCTCACACTTACTTTGCCGAGAAACTTTTAGTTCCAGACAAAAAAGTAAAGTATTGAGGTATGTCAAATACTTCTTTCTTGTGAGTCATCGGGAGTGCAGGTGGCAGGACAATTTGGACAGACCAGCAAGTGTTCCATAACTTCCAGGGTCTATTGTCTTCTTGATTTATAGGACCATAACCTTGACATGTTGGTTTTTACTGGGGGTCACACCTGACCTACTACAATTCAGTGTTCTCCATATCTTCAAGTTTAATGATAAGCCACTGGGAAACTCTTCTGTAACTAGGTAGTTGGGTGGTGGTTCAAAACACTTCTTCATGGTCTGAGGTTCCTGCCACTATTTCAACTGTGTAATGAAGGTAACATCTGTCAAAGGTTTTTTGAACCTCTCTATATATTTAATTGCATTTCTGCAGGATGTATGACTTGTCAACCAAACTGCTCTGCAGAGGTAATCCAATGAAGTATATTTCATATATCCTATACCTAGCCTGTATGTATGATTGAGACTTATATCTACCTTCCAAGCATGGATTAATCTGGACCACACAAGGCAGGAGTATTTGGCAGTGGAGAAACATAGTACTTGAGCAGTGATTTTCAAAACTGTTGGTTTGGCACCTCATGTTTGCCAGCTGTCTCAGGATGTTATTTCTTGTGACAACATGTGATGGGTCTTTCCATATTTGTGCTTAAATGTAAAGGAACAGTTAAGTATCATCCCCAGGAAGGTGTTTTCGCGTGTGCTCAGATTGATTCCATTCCATTTTATCTGTAATTTCTGCATCACCTGTCAGCAGTGAAGATGAAAGGCAATAACTTAAGTTTTTGTCTGATCTGGTTTGAGAAAGTTCTTGATATAGATATGGGCATAGTGTTCAACACTAACTCCAGTTTTTGTTCCACTTGTGAAAAGTTTTTTCTTTCAGATGTAATGGCTAGGGCACCAGCTTCAAGGAAGTGCTTTTTGTGGTTGGATGTCAGCTCATCATTAGAATATATATTTAATTTTTTTTTACTTATGCCTTTATGCCTTGTCAACATAGAGGTCATTAAAGGTGGTATGGGATTAGGTACAAGGAACGGGAAGTGTTAGGGGATAAGCGGATACGGGGGTCGGTATCGGCTTGTACACCTAAACTTGAAGTCGTCCAAAAATATTACCAAAGTTCGGAAAAAGTTCTATAACCGTGAAAAACCTTGGAGAATGCTAACTGTATGATGAAGACGGCCGCCACTTACAGATTAACCTCCTGTAAGAAAGGTACTTAAGTAGAAATGAAAGTCGGAGTCCGGATCACTGAAGAATATATTCTTAAAAATTTTCACAGAATTTACAAAAGTCACAGTTAGCAATGGCAATCGGATAAAAATCATTTGCCGAAGATCACAAGTCATGAAATAGAACAGACCGCACCACCCCGAATGAAATTGAAAGTTTAAAGTTCACATACATGAGCACATGTCCGAAAGATTCAAATTTTCTAAGTTGCCTAGCCTGTTTAGTAATGGCGTCTGTCAGCCATGCTTCCCGAATTCTGACTACCCATCAGCCACCACGAGCCGCCTCGCTCAAACACACGAGTTGCGTGTATACTCTACTAGCTGTTCTGGTCAACTGGGGGCGAGAGGCTAATGAGGCTAACTTTTATCAAAATGGCCTACTGAACTAGACAATAGTCTATCTAGAAAAAGTTTTCATTAACTGAGTGCTACCAGAAAATCACAAGATGAAGAGCGTAACGAGACAAGTGTAGTGATTTGGTTGGTTATGGTTTTAAAGCTTCCAGACCGGTGTAAATGAATTTTGAAATTTGGTTAATCGGAAGCATATTTGTTTAGAGTATTGCGCTACGTCACCATTACGTCACATCCGAAATATGGATTTGCAAAATTTTAAGATATCAAGTTAAAACTGCTTTCAAAGTGTTCCCCAGCTCCTGCTGAGTTCAGTGGTGTAAAAATCTTTTAAATCGGTGAAGGATATCAGAAGTTATAGAATTTCTAAAATTTACTGGTTTCCCGGATGGTGCAACGAATAATTCACTTTTTATTTAAAGTCTATTGTGGCCTGAAACTAATTTTAAATCGAACCTTTATTTAATTTAAGTACTTTAGAAAAGTTTTTAGTTCGTGAAATATGCTCGTCAGAAAGAAATTCAATTTGCAAATCGGCTTCTACGACGTCATTAAAAAGTGGACTTTTATTTATTTATAACTTCTGTTTATTAGTTGATGGTTATCGGAAACTTAAAGAATATTGACTGGCCGGTTATTTTGCTTGGTTACATCTACTTTTAAAGCTCTGAAACTATTTAGATGTGCTGAAATTAATTATTGAAATTCAATCCATGTGGTAGTGCTTTAAAAATCATATTTACTGCTTTAAATTAGTCTGGAACTGCGAATTATTAGTGAATTTAATATCCAATGGTGAAATTATAATTATTAAAGTGCTTTACAGTGTTTAATTCAGTGGAATATTAGTGCTATGGTTGTGTAGCCAACCCTGTTTACTTTACTTCAGAATTATTATGGATTATGCTCATTTAGGTAAGTTTATGGTTTACATTTTATTAGAAACTTCTTATTTATGGTTGCTATGTGTTGTTTATTTACTTTTCTGAACTTAAAATGTTATCACGATTTCAACTATAGTATCTTGTACTGAATGTTAACCTCAAACTTCGCTGGATTTTGACTGAATATTAAAGATAGAGAGTAAGGTAGCTTACAGAAGGAATTCGGCCATGGCCGTTTGAAGGAAGCATACCAGCATTCGCCTGGAGTAGTTTGGGGAAATCATAGAAAACTCAAATCTGAATGCCCGGATGGGGATTCAAACCTACGTCCTCCCCAATGTGAGGCCAGAATGTTAACCGTTCAACCACCATGCTCAGTATATATTTAAAAACATGGGTGTCGGAACATTCATTTGATTTCTCCACCTGCTTTTCCTTCCCTCCAGTGTGACTTAAAACTGCTTGTTTTTCTTCACAACTGGAGCATGCATTGATCAGGAAATATTTCCATCTCACAAGTACAATAGATAGATGCTAACCAAATGTTTGAAGTCACACAATACCAAACATGACACACACTAACAACATTTGTTTCCAAATCAACACTATTCAATCCCACTCAAGCATGAAAAATTCAATCAGTAAATCCAGACCACACCAAATTATTTTTCCTAGCTAGTGAAAAGGACAAAAAAAAAAATACTGAATAAAGACAACAACAATTCAGAACTTCTTAAAATGGTCATAGCAGGTGATGAAATAGGGATGTATTGGAATGATGTCAAAAGCAAGGCCCAATCATCAAAATGGCAATTGCCTGAAGAACCAAGACCGCAAAAAATTCAAGAAGATCGATCAAATGTAAAGCTTCTCCTCACTGTTTTCTTTGATTTCAATGGTGTTGTGCATCACGAGATCTTGCCAAATGGTCATCCTGTTAATAAGGAGTGCTACCTAGAAGTTATGCACCGTTTGCTTGAAGGAATCTGCCGAAAATGCCCAGAATTGTGGTAAAACCACTCATGGAAATTGCATCATGATAATGCTCCCATTCACACTTCACTGGTTATTCATGATTTTTTTTTGGTTTGCCTCAGCCACTGTAGTCACCCTACATGGTGCCCTGTGACTTCTTTCTATTCCTGACACTACGAGGCTGAAGAGAACCTTAATGGAACAACATTTTGCCACCACTGATGAGATAAAAACAGAATCGTTGAAGGAGCTGAATGCTTTACCAAAAAGTGAATTTCAGAAGTGCTCCCAAGATTGTAAAAAGCACTGTAACAAGTGTATTTTGTCTGGAGGAGATTACTTTGAAGGGAACAAAATTGATCCTGATTAATAAATAAATAAATATTCTTTAAGAAAAACAAAAACTCCCGTTATTATTTGATCAAACCTCATACATAAGAGAAGACGGAGCAGGAAAATTAATAATCCATGTTCTCCATATCTGTAGGTTTATAAAGATTTGACAATGCTCAGGGGAAGAAACTAAAATTATGTCCACAAGTATCACAAACAACAAAACATAGAAATAAGAGACGTAGAAACTGAAGACCAATCCAAATATATTTCACATTTTTCCACAAGTCTTTTACATTCTTCATGCACAGAATGGCACAATCAGTATATCAAACAAACACAATTTTCATCAAGTATCTGCGAAATATGTAACTCACATTCTTAAACAAAGGAAAAAGGAAGCGGCTTCAACTTTGGTGAGTGATGAATCGTTTACCCTTTCCTTGTAACTCACATTCTATGTGATAAGTTTATTTCTGTCCTTGAAATGTGTATTTTATAAGCCAGATTGGGGATTGTCCCAACATTCCCTATGATATTGTTTAAAAACCTTAAAACAGCAATCAACTCAGACGATAAGCAGGGCCTGGAATTTGAATCGAAGCCCATTGTACCTTCGCCATCCGTATAGATGCGCCTTAATGTGAGTAGCTACGATGATGGGTTCTACAGACTGACAATTCAACAAAAATTCCAACAATGAGGTACCAGTGATGACTACAAACAAAGTGTATATCACATCAACTGATTATCAGGACAGATGAATCAACTACGTCAGTCAGAAACCTCAGATGACTAGCATCCTACTAAATTACACAAACAGAGCAACATGCCTCCAGTCTCAGTTAGACAGTTTCTGAATCAGTTTTTCTTACATTTTTCTCACAGATGGCCAATAGTTATAAGGGCCAGTGTAACAAAGCTGTTACTACTGAAATGATATAAAGTATGAAACACAACCTTGATAACATTTAAAATAAGGATGTGTCAAGAGAGAATAATATCAGAACAGTTTAACTCACCAGAATAACATACATATTTGTATTTCTCTGGTATCACAATTACACTAGTCTAACAGAAAATTAATATACACACTGTATCAAGTTGTGAACAAAATGTTCAATATAACTTGATCCATAATGAAACATGTAATTCAACATAGTAGCTAAAATATAGTGTCTCAATAATGCAAATAAATTTAGCAATAAAACAAAAAGTTATTTATTTTTAAAAACTTAACACTATATTCTTTTCTTCCAGCACATTACACCAACAAAAGAAATCTAAAAAGTCATAATGAAATAATTTCACTTACTGATCCAAGGTTCCAGTTGTTGCAAGGTCTGATGTAGTATCCACAGCAGAAAGTGTTGACTGCAGAAGAAAAATAAATTCTTCAAAATGAACGAAATATATTTTTTTGGAATAAATATATAATTTAAAAAAATAATTTAAACAACCATGTTTATATAAATTTACAAAATATTACAAAGTTATCAAGACTTGTTTGTTTGTACACTGCCTTGATTTTCTCAACATTTCATACAAGGGTGGTCTGAAAAGTTTCCGACCTCAACGTGAAGATGGCAGCACTCGTAAATAAAAGCTAGTGAATTTCGTTGTTTATCTGTTGACAGTTACTCACCATAGTTTCAGCCATTTTGGATGCGCAGTTGAGTGTTTTTGTGAAAATGGACAAAATCGAGTATCGAGCTGTCATTAAATATTTGTTTTTGAAAGCCAATACGCCTATGCAAATCAAAGATGAGTTGGATTCTGTGTATGGGGACTCTGCACCATCACTTACCACAGTGAAATTTTGGGCAGCTGAATTTAAACATGGCCATAGGGGCTTGGGAGACGATGAACGTTCGGGACGTCAAAAAACTGTGATTACCAACGAAAACATCGCCAAAGTTCTCCAATTGGTGCTAGATGACCACCGAATTAAAGTGAGAGAGATAGCAGAGGTTATGAACATTTCAAAAGAACGTGTTTGTTACATATTAACCCTTTGACTGCTGACGGCGCATCGTGTACCTGCCGCGCTGTGGCCGGCTACCTGCGCTAAGTGATTATCCCTGGGGACGGAGCCGTCCGAGCGGCTCCACCCGCCCTGTGCTGAATGTTTCTGGCGAAGCACTGTGACCTCTCACGACTGATACAGAATAAATGCTCTCACTACATAGTTTCTCTGCAAATAAATTACTACAGAATAAAACTGAATCATTAACCCTATTTTTCATAACTAATAATTATTTCTTGCTTGCATTTTTCTCTCGATTTTTGCAACTTATGTCGAAAGCGTGGTGATTCTTAAATTTACGTCAATAGTTTACAGTTCTTTCTTGGCAGTTTCTGTAGGTCCCTTACTGTATTAGAGTGTTATTGTTTATTCGAAAAAAATGCTAGAAATATTGTATTCCTCACTTACATACCGCGTTCAGACCACGACTGTAAAATTAGAGATATTCGAACTCATACAGAGTGTTAAAGCCATCCGATTTTTCCTCGCTCTATTCACGAAAATAGAAAGAGACCTTAAAATGATAATTGTTCAAGCAGCCTCCCCCACACACCGAAATTTGGTTTCCGGAATATCTTTGTAGATGTAGACACCCAAAATATCTCGATGTTGGCTGAATGTTTGCTGCGCTTTGTAATTACCCGATTATACGTAATTTTGTTTCTTTGATGAAATTTGTTCCACATAAGTACTCAACAGATTTTTCATTTCTAAGCTATGAAGTGTCTGTCCATTAATTACGTGATGTGAAATAGAGGGGGGAGGGGGGGGCGCGGGTTGCGGCGAAATCGCACGAAACCTCTCCAGAGTAACAAAAAGCGGTATCTGGACATAAGTTCACTAAAAACTGGAGTATTCAGAAGGACATCTCTGGTACAATATTCCCTAATTTTCAATTTTTTTCACGCTAGGCATCAGAAGACAAATAGCTCTGAAACAACACATTTCATCACATCCAGTATCTTTCCACTTTGATATTCGAGAAAGCTCTGATTCTGGAGTATTCTTCATAGTGGTTATACAAAACCGATTCTTTTCATCAGCTTTATATTTCGTCAGTTCTTCTGTGAGAAATAACATGAAAACTGACAGAATACTTGACACATTCCCTATTTGACACGCATGTCCCAATAGTGTAACATCAAATGCGTGACTAACTGGACGAAAATGATTTTCTAGTTAGATTTATCGCCAAGATGTAATTTCTTCGTAGCCGTTTCACTATCACTTTCTGATTCTTCAGAACAACTAATTTGTTGAAACATGAGACTGCATTGTCACCCCTCCTGACGAGTATGTTTTAGGATTACAGCTTTCCGATTTTGTGGAAAAGCTATCACTTCCATCAAATGAAGTAGTTCATCCTCAGTGTCGCTCATCGTAAGAATCTCCATGATTTATTCCTCAATGCACCCACGACGTCTTTCAATTTTCTTTATAAAATACAGGACACAAAGAACACTGATGTAATTTTCATTGAACAGTGAACTGTAGAGCGAAGCCTAGGCTCCCAGCAAACAAACATTCGTACGATGAGCTAGCGACCAAAACTGCGAAAGGCTATTGAGAAATGTGGAGAGAAGTCCGCTTTCCGACTCAGGTAGCGGCGCGGCTATATTCGTCATCAGCACACAGGTAGCGGCAGGCGGGTGCGGCTTATCTCGTCATCAGCACTCAGGGGAAATCCGGCGGCTGCGGCTATACCCGTCATCAGCACTCGGGGCCCACACACAGGTAGCGGCAGGCGGGTGCGGCTTATCTCGTCATCAGCACTCAGGGGAAATCCGGCGGCTGCGGCTATACCCGTCATCAGCATTCGGGGCCCGCAGGCAGCATGACGTGTATAGACGTCAACAGCAGTCAAAGGGTTAAATCAACATTTAGGTATGAGAAAGCTGTCCGCGCGTTTAGCGCCGCGTTTGCTCACATTAGACCAAAAACGTGTTCGAATGAACAATTCCAAAGCTCTGTTGGCGGAGTTTAGGCACAATAAATCCGAGTTTTGACGCCAATTAATTACTGTAGATGAAACTTGGATACACCATTATACGCCTGAAACAAAAATGCAGTCAAAACAGTGGAGTGTAAAGGGGGAACTGGCTCCAAAAAAAGCAAAAACTGTTTTTTCAACTGGGAAAGTGCTTGCGACTGTTTTTTTGGGATAGTCATGGAGTTATTTTAATCAATTACCTTCAAAAAGGAAAAACCATTACAGGAGCATACTACGCATCATTATTTGACAAGCTAAAGGCAGAACTTGCGGAAAAACGGCCACATTTGCAGAAAAAGAAAATCATGTCTCACACAGCAGCGGTTGCCATGGCGAAAATTCACGAACTACAGTTTGAACTGCTAGACCATCCGCCTTACTCACCAGATCTAGCCCCAAGCGACTTCTTTTTGTTCCCTCATCTAAAAATTGTGCTCGGAGGACAGAGATTTTCGTCAAATGAAGAGGCAATCACCTTCCTGAACAATTATTTTGCAGAGAAAAACGCCGAGTACTATTTGGATGGGTTACAGAGATTGGAGCATCGCTTGGAGAAGTGTGTAGAGTTACAAGGAGACTATGTTGAAAAATAAAATAAAAATTCAAAAAAAGTATTGTATCTTTGTTAGGTCAGAAACTTTTCAGACCACCCTCATAGTTGCCTTTTAAATTCTTTGCTTTCATTGTGTAGAAGTTTCCTTCTTGAAATTTGTTATAACTGTAAACATATCGACTGCGAGAAGTTAATTCCACACATAATATGATGCTGCTAGTATATTCTATTAGAATACGTTATGTTACCCAGATAAATAGTTTGAATGTGAGATGTAAATAAATGTACTTAATTTTAACTGATTAATTAACAATTACAATTATTATACTGTCATGAGAAACGAGAATGTATCCGAAGTTTCAAGTCAATTGCATATTAGGAAGTAGCTGCAACATCAATTTCATAATATTTTCAACAGAAAGTTGAAGCTAATATAAGCATGGTAAAAAAGGATTTACTAGTTGTTAATATTACGGGCTGCTAAATAAGTTTCTTACTATGAAACCCACAATGACAGCCCAGTTTGACTTTATGCATAGTGACTGCATCTTGAAATATGAGAACTGGAAACGATCATTACAGAAAGAGTTATGGGATTTTTTTTAAGTAAAAGAGGAACGTTTGCATAACGAAAATATGTGGTCATTATAAAATTAAATGGCAGCATGGCAAAAATGAAATTTTATATAATTTTTAACAAAAATTAGTTCTATCTCAGAATAAATTTGATATGAAAATGTAAGATCAAAATTTGATAAGGGAAATGCAACACCTTCCTCCCTCCCCCCTCCCTATCCCTCCCAACCAGTTCTTTTGTACATCTATTTATTTCATTTACTTCACATTAAATGATAAATATCTTTTTCTACTTTACCTTGGAAGATTGCTCCAGTTCTCCAGTTTCCCACTCAGTGTCAGGAACTGGTTCCTTGGGCTCCTGTGAAACAGTTGTCTTCAGGTGCTCTCCTTCTTCCATTTTCATCTTTTCAACACGAGAGAACTCTTCAGATACCTTTTTCTCATAATGTTTCAATCCTTGTTTTCCTGTTCTATGTCCCATACCAGAACTATGGGACACTCTGTAACTGCTTCCCTGGTTAGTGGACACCTTGGCATGACTGGCAAGTATTTGATATTCCAACTGTTCGGCCATTAACCGACTTGTAGAATCCTGAATAGTGCGAGAACCCGAGGTTTCCCATTGGTATCGTGTAGATAGCAAGCCAATGGGATGTTCTTTTGGCTCATGCACTTGTATACATTTCATTTCCTCACTTATTTGAGAGACAATATCAACAGACTGTCTTTGAGGGTTAGAATCAAAGTTCCTCCGAAGCAAATCATCCTTATGCTCCCGTGTTATGGCTGATATACTACAGTAGGGAACAGAAATATCTTTACTACTTGTAATGACACGTGTTTGTCCTTGAGATTCTAACTGAAAAGACTCAACTTCACATCCACACAATTCGTGTTGATGTGAACATTCTTTTTTCAATTGCAGAAGCACTCCTTGTGTAGGTGGTACAATATTACCACTTAATGAGTCATCTTCAAATGTTAAGGGTCTTGAAACACGTGGATAACTACTTCGTAATGTGTAAATTGGGCATTTAACATTTTGTAAGATTTGGTTGGACTGTAGGGTGAGCTCAGCTGGCTGCTGAGTTGATATTTTGTCTTCAACGTTTCCTTCCATTAAGAATATTTCCTTTTCTTGTAGTTCATGTTTAGACTGTGATGGTAACTGGTCCTGTTGCATTTCTTTCAGTGAGAAGTCTTCTTCATTATGATATATCGACTGACTGTTATGTGCAGTGGAATTTGAAGATGATGAAGTTAAAGTTTCTGTTTGTATAGTGTCTTCCCCTGTCTCAGAAAAAGATTTATTCTGATCTCTGTCACCAGTTTCCAATCCAATTTTTAACTCTAGCTTTTTAGGTGAAGAACTCATCCTGGTATTCAGCTCCCTGATGAATTCAGTTTCTGAATCACTCAAGTTACAGTCTTTTCTCTCCTCATTAAATATGTCATGTTGTACATTTGCTTGTTCTACCTCCTTGTCATCAATACTAGAATTTTCATAAGAATGTTGTTGGTCATGTCGTTTCAAATCAACTTGATTTAAGATTTCCTCATCAACGTTTACCTCCTGTTTATGAAGTTGATGTTCAGTTCCACATTGTGGGTATTCATGCAGGTTTCCCTGTATAGGTGTCCCTTGCTCAGTCTCCACAAATTTTAAAATCTCATCCTGTATTAATTTTAGTTCTCGTCCATACTGTGACGAATGCTCTTGTACAGATATAGCAGAAGCCTGTTGTGTAGTTATATGCTGTCTATATTCCTCTTGTCTATGAACTAATTCCTCCTGTATTTGTAGAGATGCTTCTTCTCTCATCTCCTTTAAAGTTTGATTTTCAATAGGTGGAAACTGTTGACTTAAGACAGATTCCACATTATTTGCTAGAATCTGATGATCATACTGTGACACTGGATTCTCTACTTCAATTTCAGGTAAAAGCTGCTGTTTATTCTGTGGGATTTTCTTCTGAGCTGCAGTATTCTGCTCCACACAGGGAGCTGTTTCTTCTACATTTGGTAATAATGTCACCTCCATAGAGCTCACAGAGTCCTGATTATCATTATGGATCAAAAGTGATTGTTCAAATAGTGGAGGTAAAACAAATTGCTCCTGATTATTGACTGACTGATGCTGCTCTTGCAGAACATGTCTATAATGTGGAATTAAATTCTCCTCTAGAGGCAATGGATGATCATCCCCAGTCACAGGATTGTCCCCTTGTAACAACTGAATCTGTGACCGTGAATGTTTGTCACTTTGTAGTGCCATTTGCTTCTCCTTCTGTGGAATAGGATATTCCTGGACAGGTGCTAGGTTTTGCTGATCATCGAGCTTAACTTGATGTGTGTAATGTTCAACTTCAGAGGCTGCATTCTGGTTTTGAGATGTGGTCATCTGGGGCGAGATCAGCACATCTGGTGGTTGGGAAGACATATCACTTGAAAAACTGGTACTCTGAACAGAGTCAGATACTTCATTTTGAAATTCCAATTGTTCTTTGGGCAAAATAGGTAAAGGCTGATGAACAAAAGCCTCTTTTACATTGGAATCTTTGAAATGTTCTGATTCAGTATAATGTACCGTCTGCACTTCTTGCGGTAATGCAGTTACTTCCACTGATGACGGTGTGACCACATGACATTGCTGTAAATCAGAGTTTGTAACAGGGTAGTCAGTATCAAAGTTTACTTGTTCAGGTTGACAAGTATGCTGTAGTTCAACCTCTGTTGGTTTTATAACCAAGGTCACTGCATTATTAACACTGGACACTTCTCCTACCAAACTTGTGTTATCGTGTTGCATATTTTCAGCATCGTCTTTAATTAATATTCCACATTCTTGTTCAGATGCATTTTTAAAATCTTCTTGATTATGAGACAAATCATAAGGAGCTGCTACCACTTTTTGTGGTTCAAGTGTATCTAATGTTTCTGAAGCTATTGTCTGTGCTCCAATACTACCTATCTCAGGCGCAAATGATTCCATTTCATGAGGGGCTTTTTGTGGAGACACGGTAAACAGGGACGTCTGCTCTTGCACAGTAAGTGTTTCATCCTGAGAGGACAATGAACTGTCTAAAACCACAGCTTCAATAACTGGTTCATCTGGTGTTGTGGAATGTGAATGTTGTGGCTGATGATAGGTATCACTTAATGTTGACTCGATACCTTCTGCTTCTGAACTGTAAGATGATATTTCAGTTGGTACAGCTTCTTGATAAATATTATTAACCCGCTGATTTACTACTTTGTACACAGGTATTTCAGCTTGTGTAGCTTCCTGATGCAAAGTATCTTGCTGAAGGGTAGTCTGATGTGATAATGGCTGTGTTGGCTTGATAAGTGAACTCTTCTCATCACTGTGCGCTACAGGTTGATTCTGTTCTATTGGTTGTGGATTCTGTACATGAGGAGTTAATATTTGTTGTTGCATTAGTGTCTGTTTAAAACTTTCCTTATCAAGTTGTGCCTGCTGTAGTACTTCCTGAATTTTTTGAATCGTCTGGTCAACTTCAGTCATATTTTGATCACTACTTTCTTGTTGCAATACCTGTTTCTGGATGAGCCTCAGGTTTAAATGTTGTTGGATCTGTGAAATAATTTCATCCTTTTGCTGAATCTGTTGCTGAATGTTATGAGATACTTGCTGAACTGGTTCTGGCACTATTTGTGAAGACAGAGAGAGCAATGTTTTTGACCACGGTTCCAACTGTTGTATATTCTGATCTGGCTCAGTCTGGGTACCAGTTTGTGTTTCTGCTGCCTGCATGTAGGAGATATTCTGCTTTGTAGAATCGGGTTGTTGACTAATATCAGGTTGCATGACAAACTGTTGAGCCACTGAAGTTCCCTGCAATGATGATTGTTGATCATTTGTATTCACTTGCGTCTGCAATGATGGTAAATGATTATGAACCGTAGTAGGCTGATCTAAAGTAGATGCATAAGTAGTATTAAACTGGTGCGTAAACTCTTGATTGCTGTACGACGATTCTGGAATTTCAGTCTGCATGTGGATCTGGTTTGATGATTGCTGGAACAGAAAATAATAAAATATGAAGACAATCACATTTTTAAACTGATGAAAAATTAATATGAACAAAAAAAATTTACATAATCTGCTAAAAATATATCAATATGTTTTTACAAGATACACAAAAATTCAAAACCATCACAGCGCATTAACAAATCCATGTATTTTTTTCTTCCCAAAGGATCTTCATAAAACACGAACCATGATGCAAAGAGAAAGTTTATTATTAATAGTTTCTTAATTGTGTGAATTTACCATGTTTCTTATGATTTTTTTTTTAATCTTCAATTTGCAAACAATAATGCAAACTGATGGCTTCTTTTGACAAAAAAACAACTGTTGAGCAGCTGAAATACTTTAGAAGTAAATAAAAGATAAAAAAAAGTAGATCTAAATTGTCAAATTTTCTGCCAAGAAAATAGCCTGCATCAACATTTCTCAATCTTTTTCAACTCGAGGACCATTAAAACCTCAGAATTAATTTTACAGACTACTAACTTAAATGGCCCTACCTTTTTTTTTTGCCTATATCTGTATATTATTAATCAACGCCACCAACTGCTATCGGCGAATACTGCAGTCCCTTATGATCTACACTTACAACAAGGGCCACTCCTAAAATAGTAATTAATTTAATCTTTGCTAATTGGAAACATATGTTACCATATCAACAATGCAGCCATTTTCTTATACCCAGTAAATACCAGATTTTTGCCTGGTCATTGAAATATTCATGTTATAGAGGTTTATGGCTTACACTCTCTTATAAAGAATGAATACTGTATTCATTTTATGTGAACATTTTTTACCAATTTATTTTTGTTATGAGATATTTAATTCAATTAGAATTAGATTATTAATATTCTTCCACCTGAACACCTGTCCCATCATTCCAGACCACAGACTGAGAATCACTGGCCTTTGTCATTTATTGCTTGTTTAAACAACTTCATATTTATGTTGTTATTTTTATGCTTATGGCTTTATGCCTCAATGTCGATATAATCAGAGACAGGAAAGTAATGGGGAGGAATTTGGCCATGGCCTTTTTAAAAGAACCATACTGACATTGCCCTGGAGTAATTTGGGGAAAACATGGTAAACCCAAATTTGGATGGCCAAATAAAAATTTGAACCGTGATCCTCCCGAATGCCAGGCCAGAACATCACCAATCACCCACCATATTCAGTACCTAGTCATAAAAATTTCTTTGACCAATAAAGCAAGTCAAAAAATGGTAGCAAATATTTTTTATCATCAACTTTTATGGTAAGACACTATAATAATTTTTGTGCATGAACTGAAGCAAAATGAACCATTTTTGTAAACAATCCCTGTATCTTTCCAGCTATTTATTCAATTTTCTCATTCTTTGTTCCCAGATTACAATATTGCAACACATTTTATAATCATATAAGAAGAGAAAATTATATGATTTGAGTTTTAACATTCTTTTTTTGGAACAATCTGGTAGCTCGGTGCTTAAGGCGCTTGGTTTTGTAAAGTTCGCTGCTCCAGTCCTGGGTTCAAATCCCGTTAGGCGCAGGAATTTTTGGATGTTGTCGTTATGTGGTTTCAATTCCAAGTCCCAGAGTAAATAAAGGAACTGGCCGTTCTACCTCTGACACAATGGACACCTCTGAGAAGATCCAACCAACCTTCAGGATGCGGACTAAGTTACATTTTATTCTTTTTGTGGTCTTTAAATTTAAACATCTCATCTTTAGAACTAAATTCTGTATTAAAAGCTTCTAATCAATATTACATGCAACAAATAAATTCTATTGATTAGTAAAAATGTATTTGTATCAATAAGTGACTAATGCATACACCTAATGACTGAGTTATTAGTAATCTATAATAACAATTCTGAGATAAACACCTAAGCAATGGTTTCCTGCTTAGTAGGAGCCGAACAATAAAAATAACTAAACCTATATTTTAAACCTTTTCCGAAGATAAAAGAGAACTATGAAATATAGTACCAATTTTTATATAAATGAATAAATACGTCTTATCCAAAAGATCTAAATCCATTTCAAGAAATTATTAACATAAACTGTGAAGCAATTATCACATTCCAGATTCATTTCTTGAATGGAACAAATAAATTACATACACAGTAATCTCAATAATGATGATTTCTAATAACTGTAACATTTCTGGCTCCAGATATATTCAACAAAAATACTAATTAATTCCTTCCTATCTGACATTACTAGAATGGATCAGATTCTTTTCATCAAATACTTTGACTATATGATTGTGCAGAGCGACGTTTAACCTGATGATCCATTAGAGTGATTGTTTTTAAATATGTCACAAAAAAGTTTAGTGAAGATTTCAAGTTTGGACTTAGTATGCCAACAAGAGTAATGATATGTAAATTCTGTTGCTTTTTGTAATTAGGATTTACTATACAAATATCAAAGTTTTAATTGATTTTTTTCCAGTTCTTTATGGCTCTCACTTCTGTGATACACAGAAATTAATCTAAGCAATGTAAATGATAGCTAGAGTTTCAATAAAATAAAATGTGTGTGTATGTTATATCAAACATAAGGTTAAAATTAAAAATTTCTAAGTAATTTCAATTGACAGGAGGAAAGGGTTAGTAAGATTTACAAAAAGTTTTCTAGCTTGATTACAGGAAGAGCAGTTTGTATGCTCTTACCTGCTGCTGAGCCGAGATGCATTGTTCGCACTGTTGTGCAGAAACACTTGATGTATCAGGAGAGCTTTCTGGAACAAAAACAAATCGTATTTCAGCTGAGATAATGGCAAAAGAAAGAACACAAATGATATGCAAGTCCAACATAAACACATCTGAAATCAGAGATAGAGTTAAATGTCAATAATTTACTTTAAATTACAAACTATGAATAATCAGTGCTACATCAGAAAGCTGAAAGGAAAATCAACACACTATCGTGTCTGTCACCTAGCATCCATATCCATGGAAAGATGGCGTTACAAGAGCAGAAGCTACAAAAAATACTAAAGAATATTTAAGTTCCTATATATAAATTTTCAAGAAAACTCTCATTTGGACTACAGTTTAAAATTACAAACAAAAGAAGTGCAAATACTGTGTGCAACAATAACAAATACAAAAACAAAATAAGAACTGATATTACTTAAGAAGTGTTCAGCATAACTTTGCTTCCTACTCCTCATGCCATTTGCAATATTAGAAATGACTGCAAAGTTTGGCAAGATAAAAAAATAATACATTTGAGATAATACTGTTTGATACATATATAGCAGCAGCTTGTATCTGAAAATCTGTAATGAATATTTTCTACTATTGCACCATCAATTGAGTAAACTTGGCATAACCTCATCATATCATATATCAGTTGTTTGGACAGAATACAATGGTGTCATTAGCAGTGTTAAAAGGCAGAAAGTTAAAACAGTCACTTAGCAAAGTTGAAGTTAACCACTCTACAAATGTAAAATATTTCTGTTACTATTCTATTACCTTGCACAGTGACTGAAGATTTCTTCCTCTTTCCATCATGCAACAATCCATGATACAAATTGCTCAAACACTCTTGATTTTGTGATTGGAAATGGAGACTACTGAAAATTCTCTCTGTCTCTCTCTCTGTGTGAGTGTGTGTGTGTGTGTGTGTGTGTGTGTGTGTGTGTGTGTGTGTGTGTGTGTAGAGAGAGAATAAAATGAGATAAATGTGTTAAAACATAGTACCCTAACATTTATATCCTGAAAATTATGTTTTGGGGTATATTTAATTTTGGCTGCAAACTACAATCCCTTTATAATTCAGCACGCTTATGAATAAAGCAAACCTGTATCTGTAATATGGTAAAAACCACAGTGCTACAATTCCGTTGTAAACGCACCTGCTCTCATTGTGGCAGGTTTATCACAACAGATCTAAATGTGATAAAAAGGGACAACCTCTCATTTGCATGCCTTGTATGAAGAGAGGGAAAAGGGTAAATTGTTGATCTAAGGACGACTATGCCGCATACCATATGTTGCTTCAAAGAACCATAACTAAAAATAGGTTATGGAGGGTAAGACCGTAACAGATCTCATTATAAACACAATTTGAGATTTAAGCAATAACTCGGAGAGGATTTCTACATGTGGTAACAAAGGAAAAAAGCACAAGCCTCCAAGTAGAAGACTAAGGGACATGCTGAGGGCATGGGAGTACTGGAAAAAGAAAAGATTTAAAGAAAATGTAAGAGTTTATGCTGACACAGACCAATGGAACTGGGGAGGCAATACCCAAGCAACAATCAGCACAGGACATAATCACAAAAGCTAACATGAATGTATCCCAAAAATGCAATCCTGCCAAAATTGATAAAGGATGTGAAAAGGCAATGTGACTGGCAAGATTAGAGAAATGTCACACCTCACAATAGCAGTGCGTACCATTTCCAGTTCCAGAAGCCATATATAGGATACAATTAAAAGCAGCAAATCTTCCCACAAGTCCAGTTCATCTGATGGAACTCGTTTTAGAAGTGTAATCTTGGTTGTCCGGGTTGAACCGCGTCAATTTGTTGAAACCTGACGTTTCGGCCATCATTTTGTGGCCTTCTTCAGAGTACTGATACGGCTGGAACTGCTGCCGCCTATATATAGCTCCCGAAGACGCGCTAGCCGTTTGGAGTGACGTCACTCAAACTACCGCCGCCAGCGTGGCCGGTCCGATGGGGGCCTGCGTCCCCCCATCGGACCGGCCACGCTGGCTGGCGGCGGTAGTTTGAGTGACGTCACTCCAAACGGCTAGCGCGTCTTCGGGAGCTATATATAGGCGGCAGCAGTTCCAGCCGTATCAGTACTCTGAAGAAGGCCACAAAATGATGGCCGAAACGTCAGGTTTCAACAAATTGACGCGGTTCAACCCGGACAACCAAGATTACATTGACAACGACCGCGGAAGTCTGCGCACCCACTCGTTTTAGAAGTGTTTGATAGACGAGAAGAAGAATTTGGCCTTGAAGATTTATACATGCAATTAGTGATAACACATGGCCAAATAGCTAATGATTATAGGCAATAATGGCCTACGAGTCATATAAATACACACCACCCATGAACAACTATAGAGTCAATGTAACACAACATAATGGAAGGCGCACTGAGGCCGTGTTATTAGAAGTAAGAAGACCAGCAGAGGAAATTCATTTCGACATCCTGTGCCTTCAAGAACCATATACCAGTGCAGGGAGCCTGTCACATCACAAGTAGTATGTGAAGGTGAACATGCAATGGCTGTAATAATTGTGCATAACATCAACATCCATACTCTGCAAGTCACAAACATTGTGGGTAGCAGAGGGTGCTAAGCACCAATCCTAAACCCGCGCATTCGAATCCCGAATAGCGCGAGGAAAGAAGGAATACATAAAAGCATCCGTACAGCATCTTATTTCTCTAATCTTATCCCTCCGGTCATTACGACCTAAATAGGTAGAAGAAGTATTTCATTGCACTCGAAATTTAAACTTTTTCGCATATTCTCCAATAAATTCGAACGCAAGCTACATCGTCTGTCTTCCAAACTATCCCAGCCCAATCTATGTATCCATTCTGTGACGCTTTCATAAGGGCTGTAGCAACCAGTCACGAATCGAGCGGCTCTCCTCTGCACCCTTTCCACTGAGTCAATCAGAACCTTGTGATATGGATCCCAAACTCCACAACAGTAATCCAGATGCGGACGCAGTAGTGTTCTATACGCTATCTCCTTTGTATGAGCCTTACAATTCCTCAAAATACGACCTATGAATCGCAATTTAGAATTCGCCTTGCCTACGACGGAAGTTATGTGCATGTCCCATTTCATGTTGCTTTGTACTATCACGCCCAGATACTTCAGGGAAACAACCGTGTCTACAGCTGTATTGTTTATTTTGTACTCGTGAACAAACTGATTCTTTTTGTTACTTATCCGCATTGCCTTGCACTTTTTGCAATGAAGTGTAAGCTGCCATTTACGGCACCAATCGAAAATAGCATCCAAATCGCGCTGAATTTCTAAGCAGGAACTATACAGTCACAAAGATTGCCCAATTATGAGAACGCTACTCGTGTAGAAATAACAGCACATAATGAGAAAATTGTGATTGCTCATCTCTACTTTCAATAAGGCGACGGAATAGATGGATATCTTGAAAAATGAGGGAAATTAAAGAAGTAATGGGAAACAGGCCAGTAGTTTACACAATGGATGCCAACTCTAAATCATTCCTATAGCAAAGTAAGATCAGGGATAAGCGAGGAATATCACTAGAGCAGACTATTTTCAAACTGAATCTGGAAGTTATGAATAATTCCTTTATTTTTTTTTATTTTTTTTTTATTTTTTTTTTTTTTACTTGTGGCTTTACACCTCGTCGACATCAAGGTCATTAGAGGCGGGATGGGACTGGGGACAAGGAACAGGAAGGAATTTCGTCATGGCCTTTTTGTAGGAAGCATCCCAGCATTCGGCTAGATTGATTTGGAGAAACCATGGAAAACCCAAATCTGGATGTTCGGACAGGGATTCGAACGACCGTCCTCCCGAATGCGAGGCCAGAGCGTTAACCACTCACCTACCATGCTCAGTATAAACCCTTTAATCCCTACAATTTCAAAATAGAGCTGGAGCAGCAACAAACATAGGTGTAACATTAGCAAATGGAAAAGCTTTACAACTAGTCCAAAACTGGAAAGTTGGGCAAAATCTAACAATGTCAGATCATAACGTCAATAAAAGACTGGAACTACTAAGATGATCCTTCGAAATACCAGCACTGCCAGCCGTGTCAGAAAATGAGAAAATGTTTACTTACAGGTGATAGAACTGATGAATGTGATACAACATGCCATGAAGGAATCAATAGTGCATAGGAGAAAGCTCAATGATAAAAGATGCATTATGTGAAACGTTGCGCTCCAGAGATTAAGAGGAAAAATAAGGAGAACTCACAAGGCACTACCACCATGCTAAAACTGCCGCTGAATGTAGCCAGATACTAGATCAGTACAGGTCAGTGAAAGCTGAGTATCATCAGAAACTTCAGGATGTTAGATTAACCAACTGGGAGACATACATAAGCAAAAACTTGGTTTTAAACCCACGGGGACTTCCGTACGAGCTATCTGTGCAGAAAGTAAAATCACCTGCCATTTTTTCTACACTAAGGAAAGAAGATGGATCTATGACAAGCATTTGGCAGGAATTGGCAGAACTTTTCCTGGAAATGCTCTTGTCGGACGACACATAGGATTCCAATTCTGAGGTACAAAAACTTACAAGGCAACTAACGAACATCAAATACGATAACATGGTGGTTCTACCATTCACTCAAGAGGAAGTAAGTACCACAATAAGCATGCTGAAGAGGAATAAAGCAGTTAGGTCCTGATGGGATAACAGCAGAAGCGCTGCAAGCCATAAGTCAGCAAATAGTTCCTAACCTTACTGTATTGTTGGATGCGTGCCTACTGTAGGGAAAGATACCCCATTGTTGGAAAACATCGGGCATAAAAATTATAGGGAAAGGAAGAGAGAAGGACCCTTCACTACCAAAGTCTTATAGAAAAACCTGCCTACTCAATACACTTGGAAAAATTCAATAAAAATTACTACGTAAAAGAATTAAAGAATTCAGATTGAAAGGTATGACTCAGCAGCAGTTCCGGAAAGTCAGGTCAACAGAGGATGCCATAAATGAAGTTCAATATGTAGTCAACTCAACAACAACAAAAAAATGTCACTGGCATATGTATCAACATTTCCAGAACCTTTGATAATTTATGGCAGCCGAGTATGTTCGCCAGACTAAGAGAGTTAGGATGCCCACGAATGTTATACAAGAGATTGAAAGACTACTGCCATGGAAGAACTGGAACACTTCACAGCTCTGATCAGTAAATGGCAAAACGTCTCATAAAAGGATGTCCACAAGGTTCAGTAAGTGGCCCAGAATTTTGTGATGTTGCTCTGGAACTAGTCCTTAACAGCCTCATAGGTCTGGCAGAGCTTGAAAGAATCATTACCTTCGCAGATGATATTTTGCTGCTAAATGGGAGGAAATAATAGAAGAGAGACCGAGAAAAACACCAAAGAAATAATGAAAGTAATGGAATGCTAGTGTAAACAAGTTAAGTTCCAGCTAGCACCAACAAAAACCCAATACATATTGATGAAGAAACACTGCAATGCAACCCTAATGTGAAGTTTGGAGAAACTGCTATCAAATGACACAAAACAGTAAGATACTTAGGGGTTATTCTGGATGAGCATAGGAATTTTAATGATCACATTGATTATATGTGCCAAAGAACGACTGTAGAAATGAATAAGATAATTAGCATAGGGCAAAGGAAAATTCTAATCCCACTGCTGCCTATAAGATTACATAATAGCACCATTACCGTAGCTATTAAAAGTTACAGAACAAGCACATTAAGATTAGCTAAACCTGCAAAGAATATCAGACAAATGCAACAAGGAATTCTCTTGCATCTTAAGGAAAATTCAGAAATACACCAACTGATGCACTTACGGCCCTTCTCGGAATACGAGGGTGGTCCGATAAGTACTTAGCTTATGAAAGAAAAAAAGAAAAATTTTGGAAAAGTGGCGATTTATTTCTCAACATAGTCTCCTTTTAGCTCAATACATTTGACCCAGCGATGCTCCAACTTCTTTAACCCGTCTGAAAAATACATTTTCTGGAGATCTGCAAAGTAGGCCTCCGTGGCGGCGATAACATCCTCATTCGACTCAAATTTCTGCCTGTCAAATGTCTTCTTCAAGTTTGGAAACAAAAAAGTCGCACGGGGCCAAATCTGGAGAATATGGTGGATGGGGCAGCAGTTCATAGCCCAATTCAACCAATTTGGCTGTGGCGACGACGAAGGTGTTGGAGCCGGTGCGTTGTCATGGTGGAAGAACACTTTTTTCTTCGCCAAATGGGGCCATTTTTTTCTGCAATTCGGCGTCAAATTAGCACAACAATTCAGCATAGTAAACAGCCCTGTGATCGTTTTGCCCTTCTCCATGTAGTCGGTGTAGATCACAAGTTGTGAATCCCAGAAAACGGTGGCTACCACCTTTCCGGCTGATGGGACAGTCTTTGCCTTTTGACCCACGCGGTCTTTTGAGATGCCTACTGTCCCAGCAATCTCACACACCTTCAATGGGCGGTCTGCCAATATGAGATCGTGGATTTTTGTCATGTTATCCTCCATGGTAACCGTTTTTGGGACACCTGGACATGGCTCATCAAAATCCGACGCGCGACCACGTTGAAACTCGTTAAACCAATTTTTGACAGTCACCATCGAAGGAGAAGAGTCACAGCATCCAAGCACTCTTTAATTTCGCTGCGCGATTTTCCTCCCAAAAACAAGAATTGAATCACCGACCAATGTTGCCCTTTTCCATTTTTCTAAAATCCGCGGACACACCCACTTTCACACATGATCAAAACAAAACTACGAGTCCGATTTGGCTGAAATTTTAACAATAGCTGTATAAGATAATGTACTACACTATAATCAATTTCTCTGGTGACAGTGGCACCATCGGGAAGAGAGGCTAAGTTCTTGTCAGACCTATCTCGTATTTCCTTTAGACTCGGAAATCAGAAAGAGAGCAGCATGTTACTTGCTACCAAAAGGAAACACTGAGAAGGTAAAAGAGATTCTGGGTCAAATGACTTCCAAGAAGATACACATTAAAAACTGTATTGTAAATGAATGACAACAACAGTGGAATAATTCAGAAAGAGGAAGGAGAGTATTTGAAATACTTCCTGACATCACAGAGAGGATGCATATGAAGCACTTCAATCCATCCCGAAGGTAGATACATTTCCTCACTGGTCATGGACCATATGAAACTTATATCTACAGGATCAATGGGGCAGAGAATGATCTATGTGCATGCAGATCCCCAGGAACATCTGATCATAAACCGTTTGAATGTGCATTCGTAGATTATCGAATCAAACAATAGAGAGTGAAGCTCACGGGAAAAACTACCTCAGAAATACTGCAAGACATCATCTGGGAAGAACTGGACAAGCTGGCAGATGATGTGTCAGATGCAACTAAGGAGCAGTATCAGCTTCAGCACAGCCAGCAACCTGTCAGGATATAGTAAACCATATAAGGAATGAGTCAAGATACCCAAAATGGACAAAAATGTTATAAACAACTAATTGGAATGCTGATGCCGGAAGTATGGCTTCTGGAATTTACCAAAGCTTATTATTCAATGGATGCCAGCGTTAAACAAAATTAACTTTCGAAAACATGAATTTTTTTAGTTCTATAATATTACTGGGTAATAGTTCTTAGTAAGAGGTTGTGATAACATACAGTGTGTAGTAATGATAGTAAATTATTTGTAACATTTTCATAGTATATAGGATTTGTGTTTATCTTTTAAAATTTTGTTAGCTATAAAATGTTGTTATAGTATTATGAAATAATGATTTGTTGTAGACTCTAGTGAACAAACCATCTGAAAAATAAATAAATAATTCTGTTGTATACAAGGCCATATTTAAGCCTAGCCAATATAGGCTGTAGGCTACGGGTCCACACCACATGCAAAAAAAAAAAAAAAAAAAAAAAAAAAAAAAAAAAAAAAAAAAAAAAAAAAAAAAAAAAAGACCATGTGCAAAGAAAGTGACATATTTTTGAAACTTTGCAGCAAAACAGTGAAGAGGACTTATAATCCTTGTAATATAAGGTTGCAGTATACTGTGGTCAGAGCATATAAATGTAGATTGAAGTCACTATCTTTCAACTGCAATACCAACTAAAATTCCCTGGAATTCATGCCTGGAAGGTTAGGTAAGATAAATTTATTTTGTAGGTGATGTAAAACAGCGAGTAGTGGAGGAATAGAAGATTGAGTTTTAATGTTTTGTTTGAAAGTAAGTAAGTATTTTTTAAATTTAATAAATACCTTTATTTATAATTGAAGTAGATGTATTTACAATTCAATAATTAATTTTATTTATAATTTTATTTTATTTAATTTGTTGTTTTAAGTCTTTTTTTTTAAGAACTTTACTTCAGAATTCGGGAATTTCAATTACTTGGTGTAACGTGGGAAGGCTCTGATTAGTGGAGTGCTGTCTAAAAATGGTTGAGTCACTGTCTTCCTGTTGAAATGCAAGTGAATAATCAATACTGGGTTTTTAATCTTTCATTATTGCCTGTTTTGGTGATATTAATCATCATTTATCATTTGTTTTATATTAGTATGTGGGCCTATTCTTTCATATTGTTATTAAAAACTTTTGAATTTGTAATTCTGCAGGCTTTTGCTGAGATTGTTTAGTTGCAACCGCACTACGATAGGCAGCACTTTAGCTATTGATATCAGTTGAAGAACTGAATGGGCAACCACCACTTGCTAACCTTGTTCACTTCAATCTCTGAAACAATTCAGCAAGCACATTTGGAACTTTCATTTCTTCAGTAAGTTATCCTCGTATATTTTTACAATCATTACATAAACAAATATTTTGTATTAAAAGATGAATTAATTTAATAATAAGTAATCAATATTAATGAATATATCATTTCATATTTACGGGTGCGTGCGCATGCTCACACACAGGGCCCACACCACAGGTACCTACGGGTCTACAGGTCCTAAATACGGTAAGTTTGAATAAATTTTCACTGAGCCTGAGAAAGTGATGTGATATCACTGATGTACACAATCATTGATCTCATGCAGACACATTTAATTAGTATGTATGTTACTAAAGTGCACCATGGAAACAATCGTGGGCATCCAATTTCAGTTACATGGGGCTCACTGGCGAAATAACAGAATGGATACAAGAAAATTTAATATTGAACATAAGAATAGAGGTATACGAGTTTAGTGTTGGTAGAGACAAACTGCTATGTCCTAAACAAAGGCTTGGGCAAAAAGAAGTTCATTTTCAAATCTGTTCTGCATTTATAATAAGATGATCAATAACATTTAAGTTCTCTAAAATACTTATACGAATATATTGTTTGGACTGTTGCAGAGGATAGAACTTAAAGCTTCTGCTATGATTTAACAAACAACAAGTGCTGAACAGGTCAGGCTCAACAAAAGAAGGGACAAGCTCTCCCTGGACAGGGCCGGTGCATAATGTGGGTATATTGGGTAGCAGCCTGAAAGCGACTGAACATAAGACGTAGAGAGAGAGAGAGAGAGAGAGAGAGAGAGAGAGAGAGAGAGAGAGAGAGAGAGAGAGAGAGAGAGAACAGACCCGCTGAGCATATACTCCAGATTTAAAATTCGATTCAAAACACCTAACGATTTTTCTCCAAAAAATTATTTTTGAGTTTATGATCAAGTACTCATGTCACTAAGGAATCGATTCAACAACTTTGCTCTGATACAAGACAGTGGTTTGTTGTTGTAGAGCTTTATTTGGAGAAAAGTTAGTTAAAACGCATTTGCAGTCGTATATTTATTGAGGTTGATATTTTTTAATGATGAGTTGGAGTCAAGAGGAAATAATTTTCAGGTAGCAAGCAGCTATGTTGTATAAGTCTCATTTGGTTAGGCACTCTAGAGATTTTGGGAGTCATTGTCGGGTACCGCCAGTGCACTATAAGAGAACTGGTTTTTCACTGTTGGGGGCTGTTCCAGTCATGCCTTCATGGTGGCAGCTTAGGCGTGCATGAGTGTGTATGTCGTGACTTACATGTTGCAGAACTTGTGAGTCTGGGGATGAAATTTTGATGTACTTATCCATTAAGCATGGTCAAATAATTAATTCATAGTGATGGCAGTGAGCTATTCTACATGAACTGTGAATAAATGCTGATTTGAACTGTGAACTCACAATCCATAACTCTTCATTTAATAAATTCGTGTATTTGAGAGGGGTTTTAGACTTTTTCAGAAGAACAAATGTACCAGAGTTTGTGTACATCATTCCATTAGTCGTCACGATTCCTGAACAAAATTTTTCAGTCTTGTGCCAAATCAAGAGTTACCTAATATTGACAATGTTGCAAGATCGACTCAGTAACATTGCAAATTAAATGAATATAATAAACTCACTGATCAACTAGATTTGGAAAAAAATTTAAATCAGTTCATTTAAAAAATTCAAAGCACAACAAAGTTTTTGCATTGCGCAATTATCACCGAGTAATAATAAATTAAAATAATAATAGTGAATTTCAATTATCACCGAGTAATAATAAATTAAAATAATAATAGTGAATTTCTGAACACAATTACTATATATATTTTTTATTACATTTTATGATAACATTTTAAATTTATTTTGTAATTTTTATCCCCACAAATCTCTCTTATGAGTTTGTTTGCATGATTATTACTTTTATTTTTTTATTTGGTAAGATAACCAAATAATATTTTCCTAGTTACCGCCCATTGCCTGACTACTAACCTGGGCCTAACACAATCCACTAGCCCTGTCTCTGGAAGCTTAACCCAGAATTCCTATGGAAGATGATTCACTGTATCTTAGCAAAGTGTTCTGCAGGTGGTAATTGGTTCCTCCTTTACAGTAATGCTCTAGTTGAAAGGACAATTACTATAAAGGAAGTTCTGTTCCAAAATTATTGATCTACTGATTATCTCCAGATTTGTCACCTTGCAATAATTTTTTTGAAAATAGCATTAAAACTCCACATCTTAGGAGACACCAAAGATAGAAAGGACTGTACCATTGAATATTTGGTCCATACAAAGCAGATTATGAGCCAAAATCATTCCATTCCTCCTCACACTGCACCACCCATTGTCATGATACAGGAAAGCTGAGATAAAATGTATATTCTAGCTCTTTGAAGTAAAGTGTTTTATCATACAGCTGTTGGAATGTGTCTATCAACATGTCATTCAGCTCTTAGGTAATTTAATGTCAATCAATTACTGTAAGTGACATTATCACAAAATAATATATACGTCCAACGTAATGGAACAATAGTGTGTAAGAGTACAAAGAAGTAAAAGTCGGTTTTTATATTACACCTATAGAAAAAAATTTCTTCCTGCAATCATCAATAAATGTATTTACTTTATTTTTTGAAATTAATAGGCAAATGTTTTTAAATTTATATAATGTTATATTTTCACACAAGAGAATTACAACAGAGAGATTGTTTTAAGCAAATAAAGTGGAAGAAAAAATAAAAAGTATAACAGAAAAATCCACCCTTTAAGTTCATAAAACAAAACCACCATGAAAACACCAGAATCCCAAATAATAATTTTCCAGAGGTGCAGTACTCATTGCACTGCTTTTTTCATGTAAAAAATGCCGTTTTACTTGAATTTTCTCTTTTCCCACAGTAGATATTCAATTCAGACTTTAAGAAAAATGTTTATTACTTTTAATTCGGGTAGGACTCTTGCCTGAAAATTATTTACAATAATGCATACTGCAAATTATATTTGCAAATACATTCTGGCTCAATACCTTGTTTTGGAACATTTGAATCTTCCTCCTTTGAACGTAATTGGTGTTCTCTCTTCTTACGCAATTCTGCAACTTTGTTTTTCAGCATTTTTGCAACAGCTCTAAGATCATCTTCCATGATCAGACCAGATTTAACCTAAAAAAAAAGCAATCAACAAATGTACCACAATGAAATTCTAAAACGTAATAATAATAATAACACTACCCCACCCCCCCACACACACACACACACACACACAGGCGCGCGAACCTACCATCTCTGTAGCCACTTCCTCGGCATTATCTTTCTCTATATCAAATTCAAACTGGATAGCTTCATTCTCTTTATGCTTACTGCTTCGTTTCTTTGGATCAAGAACCCGCAACCTAAATTCAACTTTAGGTGCTTCTGATGCTATACCTTCTTTTTGAGATACCATTTCTAATCTAAGTCCAAGATCCTCAGCAAAGAACTCGTGATTCATTAGATCTTTCACTCCTGGCCTGTTGAAAAAAAGTAGATTTTTTAGCAAATATTAAAACATATTTTAAGTTTTTCGAGCTAAATTTTGACTAAGACAATATTTAACATCTATTCACAATGCAAAGTACAATTAATGTAAACTCACAATCTTGAAGGTATATTGTCAAATGGCACAAATGACAATTTGGTATAAAGTGTAAAAGTTAAGAACTCAATATCTCTGTGATTTTACACTGCATCCACATGTAATTGGAGAAGTCAGAGACTCAGACATCCATGGGTAAGAGTGAATGTTTCAAAAACAAAGTATTGTAAGTAACTTCTGAGATATTGTCATGAGAATGCATGTAACATAAAAGCTGGAGTAACAAAACTTCAGAGAAGAATATATCTCCCCATACTAACCAAGTGTTACCTCCTCCTCACATACTGCACTATCTTTCCACTACTTATCAGGTAACTAATACTAAGACCATTGATTGATTAATGGAATGGCCTCCTTTGAAGAAAAAAGAGGATTAGATGAAGACACAGGGCATCCAGGGATAGTAATAAACTCTGAATGCAGATGAATCAGAATAAAATCAAAAGCATATTGCAGGCAGGAGGAGAAGGTGAATCATTGCATTCAAGTTACAAAGCATTTCAAACAACTGCTTTAACATTTCTGTGATGATTATATTCATCATTTCAGTGATCGCCCGTCTTTCGCCCCTTTAGGCTTATAATTTAAAGCCATTTTCGGAATCATTGTTACTTGCAGTCCTTGAAGATTTTTGTTTCAGTTCTGTTTCTGCTTTTCTTTTTTTTAAATTTATTTACTGCGAATATAATCTTTTCACGTTTTCTCACTAAGGTTTCTGTCCATTCCAATTCATAACTGAACTCGTATAAAAAATTTCATCTTCATTACTCATGATTAAGTTCCTTTTAAAGTTACAATGGCTATGATTTTATTTCATTATTGCTTTTAACAGAAACAATTAGTAAGATAATTATATTTCTGTACTTGTTCCAATGTGGGATCATCTGACTGGGTATTTTCCATGAAATGTAATAGTCTTAGTTTTGAGATCATATTCCTTCCCTGTAAAATGGACATTTTTTTGGAAGATACATTTGAAATCCTCTATAACAGCAATATTGTAAGAATATAGAAGTGAATTAAGATACCTGTAGTGTCTAATTTCTACCCCTGTTGGTGCCTCTTCTTTCCATTTACAAATATCATGATCAGCCAATTTAATCACAGAATGATGTAGCCCTATAAAGTCAAGAATCCAAGTAGAATGGTCTTGGGCAATTTGCCACCAGCTAAATCTTAAAACTAGGCCGATATGCCTAAAATTTTAGGCACTAGACCGGCCAATACACAAAATATTAAAACACTCGCCACACTTCTGATCTCATTGTTAAAAATAAGAGACAGATTGTTGGCCAGGCCAACGCCTGCCCTTAAGTCTAAAAACGTTGTTGTTGTTCCTTTTGGGCGCGTGAACAGAGGGGTCAAAAGCGTCCTAAGAATTACTAGCTATTACTGTGGCTTAAGAATGCACTAAAATACTGTATGCATGGTCGACTGTAAAGGGTTCGTCCATACAGACAGCAAATAAAATAAATCATAAAATCTGACGTGGCTTAAAGGAGCCACCAGGACTTAACCGTACACCACCTGGATGGCTCTAAAGAGGCCAGACACATTCAAAAGATGATTAAAAACACTACATGTCTCACTGGCTGTATAGTGGCAATCAAGACATGAATTATAACAGTGTAAAAAATAAAATCGATGCATATAGATGGGTGGCTGTAAAGAGGCCACCCATCCATCATCCTACCGGTTTAGTTTCACCCGCCCCGGTTCGGGTGGGTCTTTGGTCACTGTCTGCTGAAGAATGGGACCGGGCTCGTCTACCAGCATTTCAGTTTCTTCTGGCTCCAAAGAGAGAGACATCTCCGACTCAGCAAACTCATCAAACACCCCTTCGGCTTTCTTCTTCCTCGCCCTCTTTCCCTTGTTTTCCCTACTACCATGTAACCTGGGAGGGTATGAAGAGGGGGATTTCACAAACTGAGTCGGGTCCGTCTGCCGAAACTTCAGGCCCCGAATCATTTGATCACCTCCATTTGCACTGGTAGCAGATGTTGCTTTTCCGGTCACTGCACGTGGAGGAACTGGAGGTGGAGTGACTTTAACCATTGCTGTTGCTGGTGGAACATTTGCTGCTACTGCTGGTGTGGTCAAGGTCGCAGACGTGCTGCTACCAACGTCCAAAGTCTCAGGCGTTACAACCTTAGCGGGTTTGGCACTGCATTTGCATTGACATGAGCACGAAGTACTGGTGCTCATGTCTGCAACGGACGTCTGGGTAGCAACACTCTGCTTCCTGACGGGAGCTGAAGCCATCTTAGCAAAACTAGTTGCAAAAATTGGAGCGGCGAGCGACTTGGGCTGCTTTTTAGCTTCCCCATAGGGAATCCGCTCTTTGGTCTTCAGCTCCTGTATCTTGCGCTCTTCAAGATACACTTGACACTCTCTACTCCAGGCCAGGGTGCGATCTGGAGCAGTTGACGCACACCTGTGGTGGCATACAACTGACACCCGGATCATGTGTCCCCTTGCCGCAATTCTCACAGGTGGGGCTGCTCCTTACATGACGCTGTCGTATGTCCGAACCGCTGACAATGAAAACAGCGCATCGGGTCCCGAACATACGGGCGGACATTCAGGTTTAAATATCCGGCCGAAATATTCTGGGCAATACTGAAGTGTCAAACGTCAGGACGAAGGTGGCAGTCTTTTCTATACTGCCATTCACCCTTGGTGTGATCTGACATACCTCGACAACTTTCTCTGTTTTCCACTCATTCAGAAGCTTGTCTGTCCCTAAATCCATGACATCACGCCTTTACTGGAATTTAGGGACTTATGGAGTTCGCATTTTACGGCGAACTCCCCCGAGCTTCTGGCAACTAAGCAGCTTGGTAGCCTGCTTACTGGTGGTTGTTTCCAGCAGCAGCGTCCCATTCCTCAGTTTTTTAACAGAGTTTAGGGTACCTACAAGACCCTCTAGACCCTTAGAGATGTAGAAGTGTGACACCTTTTCAAAGTTACCTTCTGCTTTTTCGAATACAACAAAAGCGTTCGGAAGCGAACAAGCTTTTCTGTTACATTCACTTTCAGAAGCGGGGGGGGGGGGGGGCGCTATCAACCCTCACCCGCTTCTTAGAACTGGGTGTATTTATATTAGCCTGCGGCACACCCGTACCGCAGGTTTTTTTGTTGGTTTTAGTGAAGGCCTGAATTTTTGTCCCACGAGTATAAACAATATAAAAAGAAATGCTAATACAACAGGGGTGCGCAGGTGCCCCTGAGGTTGCACGCTAGTGAGTGATCTCCCTTATCACCCATTCACCTCCTCGGCATGTGTCTGACCTTGAGGTTGAGGTTGAGGGTTTTTTTTATAGAGGTTTGTTCTGTCCTCGTGATCTGGGCGATGAAGCCAAGATCCCCGTTCTTCTAGGCACACAAGGTTCCCCCGTCATGCCCTACGGTGGTTGTTGAAGCATGGTAGGAGTTTACGGTGTGGGAAACTTGCAGCGCTCACAAGTTTCCAGCTCGGGCACCGCGAGTTCACCAAATCCGTACCTGGCACTTGCGTACCACGCCCTTGCTGGGGTGAAAGAGGTCATGAAATCAGCAGCCTGTATTTCCATGCAATATACAGCAACTGGTGCCTCAAAGATAATGAAAGAAAAGAATCAGTTAAACAGAGGATGGCACATGGCTGGATTTCAGCATACCTGCTAATGAACTTTTAAAACTAGGATGCAGGGAATTAAATGATTGTTCCTGTGTGGAAAAATAAAAAAAGGAAGTGTCGCTAAGTTATGATTTGCTGAAGAAAATATCTGTTTAAACAAATAGTGAAGACGTAGAAAAACAAATGGATTTAAAACACACTGGCACTTTAGTGATATCCATAGAAGTTTACCAAAAAACAAAAAAACAAAAAAACTGCCACGGATCATATGACTGTAAACCTTTGACATTGAGAAGGCTGGAAAAAATCATTCAAAATTTGTTAGGAAAGCAATATATAAAAAATTAAGATCATAGATAATCTAGGAAGTAGAGATCCTAAAATCACATGTGAAAGAAGTAGTTTATGGAACAGATTTAAAGGACATGGGGTCAGTCATACATTAAAATACCATTAATTATTTTATACAAGCAACAATTGGATAATGGTGACAATGGAACTGCCATTAAGCACTGAAAATAAGATAGGAAAAATAATCCATCACTTACCACAGATGAAGACAGGAGGGCCAGACAAACACAAAAAACCACAAATACACTTCCAATGTTTCAGTAAATAACCTTACTCTTGTAGGAGGCAAGACATATGGTAGGGTAGCATCTACATCACCCCCAATGATATCGGAACTATTTTTTTAGCTCTGCTGTTCTTATAAGGGCAGCAATCTGAAATTGAGATTTTCTGTCATTGACCCCTCCCCCTCCCTCCTATAAATACAAGCTACAATGCAATGGATGATCTTTAAAGAAAGGTAATACGAAATTGCAGCATTTGAAATATACAATACTGTAGGATAGTTGTGAAAGACTGGTGGAGATGAAGAGATTTACACAAAATATAAAGAAACAATTTATCAAAATGGTCTGATGACGAGACCGAAGGGGCTTTTCTGGAGGATACATTAGTGTTTCAAGCATCAAATTAATATATCACACTCAAACAATTATAAGGGGAAGGTAAAACGTTTTCAGCTTGGCACAGCAATGGCACAGATATCAAAGAATTTTTTTTTTTTGTGATGTCAGTACATGTGTTACAATAATGGATGTCAGGCTCCAACTAGCTTCGATAGGGAGGGGATAGTTTTCTTTATATGACTATCTGAAGTAGATATATTTTATGTCTCACTGAAATGGATAAACTATAATGTTGTATAGTCATAAAATTCTTTTGCATTAAAAGGTTTATCAGAAATGGAAATTTATCCAAAGATGGTGAAGGTTTATAGGGAGTCTGCTCCTTGATTTTCAACAATGAAGAAATGGATAGATGGATTTAAATGTGGTTTTACATCCCTTGAAGATGATACACATGAAGTACAACTAAATATTAAAATCACAGATGGAAAAGAAAACCCTTGGCCAAGACAGTATTCGATGAATTGATATTAAAGGTGTATGACACAGCTGAGGCTGTAGGCATATCAAAAGAAAAGATGTGTAGATTATTCATTAAGAATTAAATTTGAGAAAGCTGTGTGTAACAATTTGTTACATGATGACCAAAAATAAATTTCTAAACAATATTTGGACAATTTAAAAAAAGATTTTACCAATTTTGTGAAAAGCTTTGTTGTTATGGATGAGATGTGGATCATCCACTGGACACTAGAAATGAAACAGGTAGCTCTGCAAAAAAAAAAAAAAAAAAAAAAAATCACCAGTTTCAGTCGTCAAAATGGCCATGACCAGTGTTTTCTGAGATGCACCAGGAATTCTGTCTAATGATTTATCTTGAAAATGGTTAAAAAGAAAAAAACTGAAGACATTATGCAGGGTGAAAAAAATTAGCGATAAACATCAATTACTGAAAAGGGTCATTTTTCACCAGGACCATACAGCTGACCAAAAAAATGGTTTGCCAATGGGAAAATAGAGGGATATGAAGAAGTTGTAAGAACATCCGCCCTATTCGCCTGTTTTGACCTCTCTTTTCCACCATTTATCGAATCAAGAAATTAATGGGTGGAACACATTTTGAGTCAAATGAAGAGATGAAAACAGATGTAGATGGGTATTTTACATACCTTCCAGAAACAATGCTGGATAAAAGGCACAGTACTGAAGGGGGACTATGTATAAAAGTAAAAACATTTTTAACTAAAAAACACACTAACTATGGGGCCAAGAACATTTCACCTTATCCATATATTAAAAAAAAAATTGCAACTATTTAACTGAATCAATACAAATATTCTCCGTATAAAAATTTTAATTATTGAACCTCAAGATACATCTAATCATTCTGAAGTGTAACAGAGTTCATAAGAAAATGAAGGATGTAAGAGTCCCTAATGGCTGTAAGCTTATCTATGGAAAAACATACTTAGGTGTTAAAATTATGAATATCATGTTAATATTTTGATGTTTCACACCAAAAAAATAATTTTGGCAAAATAAAGTGCAAATAATTTCACAAGTATTGGCATAAAATACAACACTCCCTAAAATGCAGGAGGTATGAATAGAAAAACTTATTTTCAAAATTGGTCTGCAAATATAGTATATTCAAAACAAAACAAAAAAGAATCTGAGAAAAAAATTAATGTTACACATAAATGGAAATACTTATAGCAGAGGCATCCTCTGATTTAAATAATTTTGTGTGATGTTACAGTAGACAAAATCTAAGCATTAAACAACACATACCTATTATTATTTGTAATAATAATAATAAAAAAAAGACATAGATCATCAAAGCAGTTGAAGTCAAGAGAAATTTCCGTTGTTCCATATAGGAAAAAATAATCTATTTTGATGAAAGAAAAGGTTTCAAATAAAGAGTGATAAAAAATGTAATTTCTATAGCACCATTACTTGTGCTTCAAAGAGTGAAACAAAAGCTCATTTTTCAAATTCCCACCAAAAATTAATAATACAAACAGAAAAATATATGTCTCACATCAGTGTATACAAAAGTTATTAGAATTTTCCAATAAGTTAAAATTTGTGCTAAGTGCACACAAGCACATTTCCCCTGGGAAGCCTACTTTATAGACCTGCAAATAGCAAACTGTACTACCTATACTAGGGAAGAACTGAACAGCTTTACTCCACTGGCAATAGGAGTTGGTTTTCTGGCAAAATAATATCTAATGCCTAATCTTCCATGCATTGCCACTTTTACCAAGCTTTAATTTGTTTCTAAGTTTGTGATTAGATATTTTTTGTACTTTTTGTATTTGTGTGTCTTTGCATGTACAAATTTGCATGCAAATATATTGCTCCATGGCTACAAATCTATATAAGGGTGGACTTTTTCTAAATGAAGTCCATTTGCCATTTTCTCGTTGAAGAGCTTGCATGAGGCAGCCTCTGAAAACAGTGCATCGAGAAGCAAACACTGGTCACTTGTCACTTTTCGGCGCATTTGTCAATTGAAATGGACTGATCATGGCCACAAGTAAATTTTTTGCATCTGTAGGTGCCTGCTGAATTGTTTTATATCAAAGGCAAGTGTTGCTTACTAAGTGCACAGTTTATAGTGGGCCAGAATTATTTGAAATGAGGCCAAGTGTTAATTTTACTACAGAAGCGATTCGTGTAATTTTTGTTCAAGAACATCGATAATAATATTTAATCTCATTCAGGGCTTTAATCTTTCTGTTCTTCAATAATTTTTTATGTTGCGATCCAGTTTCAATTGTGCCCAAGATCTCGCAGAACAGTTTTATGCAGTTTCTAGAATCATTTCTTTCTTTCATTCATTTAGACAAACATTTAAGCATTCATAGTTGTCTCGAAACAGGAGCCGATTTCTTCAGTTAAGAGTTAACAGATAAAACCTGCGTAGCATTGGTTGGTTAGTATTAAGGAACATTGTTTATAATTGTGGAATGTGACAGAAAGAAGGATCCAAAGAATATTTAGAAAGTTTGTCTGCCAATGTTCCGGGGTGGTTCAGAATCTCTGAGGAAGGACTTTTATCATTAGGCGAATGGTTCAGGTAAAAAGAAACTTATTTGAGAAGTGATAACTTTAAACCATATATGGGCAACCCCCAGTCCCCGGGCCGGATCCGGCCCTCCACGAGCTTTAATCCGGCCAGCAAGAGATTCATTAAGTTCAAATAACGTGCAAAAAAATCTGTATTTATTCAAATCATAAAGACTTAAGTCGATAAATAATAATATTACTAAGCGTACACAATGGAACTCCACAGATCGAGTCATAAATAAAATAAAAATGTGTGAATTTTTATCACCTTTTTATTTACTACTACCTACTTATTTCTTACCTGATTAAGTCCCGAAATTACGCCCTCAGCTAAGCAAAGGTTGCCCATACCTGCTTTAAACTATTTGGAAAATTTGGTAGTTTTGGATTTTTTCAGACTTTTTTGGGGCAAACATTATTAGACTGAAGTCGATCTGCTGAGGTGATCACTGTCAACAGCATTTATTATGCCTTTATCCAATAAAGCCAGCAAAATATAAGTGAACAACAAACAAGTTTTCAATTAGGAATGATATCGGTGAAATAAGGTGATAAACATGCCATTATGTGCTTCAAATTGTTTAATGCAACTTATAATGTAGTTTTGTAAATAAGGAACAGAAAACTTTACAATATCCCTAGTTTTGAGATAAAGAGGTATATGATATGTAATACCAACAGCATAGCAGAATGGATTGATAGATTATTCTACATCAAAATATGTATTTTTAACTAAAACTTTTTAAAAAGGCTCTGGCAAAGACGTTTAATTTATCAAGCACATTTAAAAATCTGAAGTTCCCGCTTTCCAACTTGGAGCTCATTTCACCCTCACATCCACTGCACATAGCATATATCAGATTAAATAGTAGCTGCACATCAAAGTTAGTCCACATTCTAAGAAACATCATCTGTATATTTTAACCACTTATACAACACAAGGGAAACTAATGAAGCTCGGCAAAAAGCAGGAAGGGAGTATGTGTGACATAATATCACTGTAATGAAAAGTGAGATCAATGGTTAGTTGCTTTTAAAGTGAATTAAGGAATTTCAACCTCAACTTGGGATTGAACGATCCTGTTGAGATGCCAGAAGAAGATGCTTTAATCTGCAGGTGACACAGTGCACATCAGTTTTGATGATGTGTTCGGTTGAGATTTTATCTACCTCTAGCAACTGGCTGAATGTTTTACAACTATACAACTATTAAACCACTGAATGTATCGAAAAATCATACAAATACAGCTACAGAAAATCAACCATCACAGTTGCACTTACAACTGAATGTTTGTTTTCCAGTCTGTTAGGCAATTAGTTATATTTTGTGTTTACTGTCTGTTGCACTATTTATGATTCTGCATAGATGAGTAATATAGCTGGTATTGTCACAAGAACATAGAATCTTAGCAATGCCTTGTTTAATGAATTTTTAAAGATATGTAACATGAATCTCTTATACCTTTCCTCCTTTTTCAGCCTGATACAATGTTCTATGATCTCTCGAATTTCTGGATTTTCAACTTTATCAAAACTAGCTGGCTTCACACCCTGAAACAAATTCAAAATGTTTTTATTGAATTTGAAATCAACCAATATGAGACATTATTTGTAATAACGATGAAGCAATGACATGCTAGATAGTATAAATTATAATTTCGTAAATGCATTAGTGTAAATCAGTTTAAGAAAAAAAGTAGAAAGACTTACATTATTCATTTAGTTTTTTAACTACTGCTTTTTTGCTAACTGTAACCAAAATTCTTCAGTAGCATTGGGAAATCACGTGATATGAAAACTGTCATTATGTTGCTAAAACAATTATGGAATTTAACACAAACCTGGTCTGCTAAGCACAGTAATCAATTTTCCGTACGCTTTGCTTCCTAATCAAAAATTTTCTCAGTATTCTTGTATCTCTTAATTTCCTAGCACAATTCACAAAGACCAGTTTATTTAAATGACTGAATGTGTGTGACTTCTATATGTCATTAGTGGCAGTATCAATAACATATCTCAGAGCTGCAAAGATTTTCAAGCACATCAACTCATGGCAATACCAAGCTGATTTTGTTGTTGCTGCATCCATGCAGCACTGAAAAATAATATTGAAAGTATAGATCATATTTAGTTCATTAATGAGATTCTATTACCTTTTTGCTGGAAGGAATGGTCTGGACTTGTATTCCGAACAACACGGTTTTCTTGTCTCATTCATGTTGAGATCATTATAGTCAGGGAAGTAATATTGACCGTGAATGGGAAGAAACTCTGCCATTGCCTTTTGAAGAAACCACTCCAGTGTTTACCTGGAGTAATTTTGAGAAATTAAGGGGAAAAAAATTAGGATGGAGGGACTAAGGATAGACACATGCTCTCCTGAATACCAGATATCAGATTTCACCACTCATCCACTAGAATTGGTGGTGGTGGTGGGGGGAAGTGCCTGTGGAATATTTTTTAATCAAAATATAAACTTTCATGAACACTTGCATCCAATGTAAATACTATTCAATGAAAGGTCAGAGTCTCAATCAGACTGCCAATGCTGACAAGTCACAGAAAATTGAATACGTTTAGCAGCAACGGTATAACTCATTACCCAACATAATGCTGGCTAGACTTCATAGTTACATCATTATATCTGTTGGAAAAGATGAACACAGGTTTTGAAACCAGTATTGAAGGTATAACAAGTGGGTTCACATATCTAAAACCCAGAAATAGGCCAGATATTTACATCTTATGAGGCAGCAGAGCAAATTTCTAAAGATGTGTTAGTGGCAAGATTAGACTAATACTAAAACAGAAATTATGTCATGAGCTGTAACAAAACCAGAAAGATTCAGTTTGTGAACATCAGCAGGAAAAGCTACCTACTAAAGTCATAAAATAATTAGGAGAGAGAGAGAGAGAGTGTGTGTGTGTGTGTGTGTGTGTTTGCACGCAAGTATTTGGGGGTAGGAGGGGGTGCATTTGTACAGTTTGTCGATGTCAAGGTCATCAGATAAGAGAAAGGATGGAAGCAAGGAAGAGGAAGGAACTTGGGCATGGCATTTTTTGAAGGTACCATTCCAGCATTTGCCTTGAGTGATTTTTGTAAATCATGGAAAACTGAAGCCTGGATGGCCAAACCAGAATTCAAACCTGTCTCTCCCCATTGCCACAATCAAGTCCTAGATTTGGTCTCTTTGAATTCATCTGATGCTACAGTAGAAGTGATAGTGCAAGTAACAAAGAAAAGAAACCTTAGTAGTTCAATTTCAACACACCAAAAATGCTGCAACACTCATAAAGTGATGTAATTATCAGCCACAGTCATAGTTCTGCAGTTTGCCCCAATTGCAGAACATGCATTAGTACGTCTTGTAACTACTTAGCTGTGATAGGCAGGAACACCTCGGATGATATTTTAAGATATGTTGTTTCACAGAACAGAGAGAAAAAAAGACACCAATCATACTCATCAGATACATATGAAGTGAATATTGTTAGATTTGATCACACCATTAATGGAACCTCTTGTCAGTTGAACCTTTAAACAGGAGACAGAATCATTTGGAATGTACATGGGACAGTGGGTAGGATTTTGAGAAGAATGAGGGGCATTTTAGGGAAGGAACATAGAAAGTCATAGCCATGGCAAAGGATCTGGTTAATGGTATTGAGGTCAGGAGAAAAATGTGTGTTGATTATGAGGCTGTGGTCAGTATTAAGAGGTGCAGAACGAGTTGTGGGAAGAGAGTGTGATAATATGAAGGATTTTTTTTTCCCCCCCCACAAAATCATGGGAGTATCAGATGGAAATATGGGCTTGTGTTAATTCTTTGCCTTGGGCATGAATTTCTACATACCTTTCCTGCAATGCACATATTTCTTCCTAAATCCACTGCTCCACACACATGCTCCAGCAGACCATCCAGTCTCAAGAAAACAATCACCTAGACTGCCACATTGGTCTTTCCCGTGAGGCTAAACTTGCAGCATGCACCCAACCATCAATGTCTATTCCAATACTACCATGAGGAAACTACTTTTTTTTTTTAAATTACTTCACATGTCACTTGCACAACTATTCATCTCATTTAGCAACTCAACTATATTCACTGCACAGCTTCTTACATCAGCGTCACCACTAACCAACTGCTCGTCAGGATGAACGGCCAAGAACAAACAGTTAAATATTATAAATCTAGATACTCCAATGGCAGCTCTTGCAAGTTGTCAAACCTCTAACAGTCTCAACACTTTCAAAACTAAGTAAATGGGAACTAACCTACCAGCATATCTTTGACACCAGTATCTCCCCCAGGCCTCAACCTCCATTAAGACTCCAGCAGTAAACCTATAACTTATGCTACTACAAACATACAACTAAATTTTCATTTTTTTATTTATTTTCCACTAGCTGTGGGATTTGAGATTTATGCTGTTATTTCACAGATAAACTATGAAAGAAATATTGGCTGAACAGATCAGATAAATGCAAAGGAGCAGTCCTGTTCTTTCCATTTTGTTGGATCTCCTCCTATCCTTCTGAATTTAAATTGTATGCAACACTTTAATAATGTTTTAGCACACTGTTTATTTCTAACTCTCCTTGAAACTACCACTAATTGGGAAAGACTGATTGTTGATGAAAAACGGGCATACAACAGTATTGTTCACATAGCTTCTCTGCGAGCCACATTTGAAGTGGTGCTGTCTGGCATGTTTACGAACAGATTGCTTTATTTGTATGTATGTAAACTGTGATATAAAATGCCTAATAGAATCGCAAAGTCAAAGACATCATCACCGCATATATAATGCTTGTTATGGTAAGCATTTTGACTGCAAAAAAGTTCTGCCAGTTAATATTTTTTTTAAAATGCATAAATTTAAAAATTTGCAGTTCTGTCCCTTTTATTGTGGACAAAATTTGGTACTATACGTTAACTCATGGCATAAGCTACATTACGCTATATTTTTTTGAAATTAGTTGATTCATTTTTTTTAGAGAAATGTGCACAGACAGACAAAAATTTGAAAAGTGATGGTTTTAGCCTCTGTGTCATGAGAAAGTATATATATTAAACATTTGGATAGGAGAAAAACCACTGCTTATCATAGGAGAGGATTCCTGCAGCATCGAGTCTTGGAAAAAAACACGTACACACAGAGTAAAATTTTCAAGCCTATGGCCCTTCTTCAGTAGTAGTGAGATGGCTGTTGAAGGCTGGCAGCCAACTCATGTATATATATATATATATATATTGGGATAGGAGAAAAACCACCGCTTACCAAAGATGAGGGCTCCAGCGGCGTCAAAAAACGAAAAAACACACACACACAAACATAATACAAATTTTCGAGCTTAGCTCTTCATCAGGTTGTAGGTTGCTAGCTTCCGCGGGGCAGCCACCTCATCCTACAACCTGATGAAGAGCTAAGCTCGAAAATTTGTATTATGTTTGTGTGTGTGTGTTTTTTCGTGTTTTGACGCCGCTGGAGCCCTCATCTTTGGTAAGCGGTGGTTTTTCTCCTATCCCAATGTCTAATATATCTGCTCTCAGCGCCTTTTTCCAAACAATGTATATATATATATGGACAGAATAACCACCGCACACAATAGTAGAAGATTGCTGCAGTGTGGACACATGGAAAAACTGCTCGCGGCACGCGCGCGCGCGCACACACACACACACACACACACACACACACACACACACACACACACACACACAGTGATGAAATTTTCAGGCTCACATTCTTCAACAATAGAACAAGGCAGCTGCCTGACAGAGCAAGTTAGTTTCACTTAGTTACCAGCTTCCTCATTCTATTGTTGAAGAAGGGATGTGAGCCCGAAAATTTGATTGCTCTGTGTCTCTGCTGTAACGTAGTAGACAATACTGGTATTAAAATCAGTAAGATTTCGTTTAGCAAAGTTTGCCATTCAGGATCACTGACTTAGTGTGTGATTGGCCAGTTATAAAGTCATGTGGTGCCCTGATGTCAGACCCATAGAGGTTATAAATAGGGTCACATTGTTGCAACAAGACTTATTCTTTCCTAATTAATCATCAGTGAGGGCAAACAAGAACTATATGCAATTGATTCAATCCTCACATATTATTGAACCTTTTGGAGTAATCAGAGGTCTAACAAAATAAAGTGGGTAATCAATTTTAAGAGTTATTCTCTTAGGGCTTTTTCTGCAAATATTCGGGTACTAAGTCAGTAGTGAATGTTTCATTGAAGCACGACTGGTATCGATTATAAAAGCAAACATGCATATCGAGAAAGAATAAACATTGGAAGTCCAGATATAAATGTTTATTTTATTTAATGAAATACAGCAGATCACATATAAATTGTATGATGTGAGAGTTACCAACATAAAATAGAAACGTGAGAAAATATGAAAGAGGACAAACCATTTATCTGTGGCACTGCTTGTTTTTCCGTGTGTCCTTGTGTAACTACTCAGTCTTAAAATCATTACTGTCCCTGCCAACTTCTGCACAAGGGAACTTTACAAAACAACTGAATTCGATTACTTTATGTTAGTATGGTCGCCAGACTGGGCATATCCGGGATATATAGAGAAAGGAGAATAAACTAAATTCACTTCTTTTGACATTTACTGTTTGCCACAGTGTGATTTATTAATATTACTTCCACATTCTCTCCCGGATGGCCATCAGTCAATAAAATTACTTTCATATAACCGAAGATTACAATGTTCTTTAAGTGTGAAGCACTTTTACTTTCAACACATCTGTCCCCGCCAGCACTGTTATCCTGCGATCGGCCACACTCCGACACTCCCCGCGACTCCCTGACATTGCCTGCCTCACAGCAGGGGTGCCCACACAACAGTACCAGTCACTTGCACTGTTACACTTGCCGCAACAATTTTCTACTTTGGCAAGAGGTGGTTATTCTCGTATCAAAATGTTTAATGTATCTGCTTTATAGTACAGGGTGTTTCAAAAAGAATATACGTATTTCAAATGCATATATTTATTAAACTGTAAGACATACGAATATGAAACTTTACACA